>SNQJ01S0040752.1:160485-177048 GCA_010110895.2 Picea sitchensis | reverse complement strand
CGTGTTACACATTTTGTACTAAAAAATTTTGAGACATACAATTTGACCATCGGGGCCTCACGTCTCCTAGGGAACCCTTGTCACCCTATTTTGAAACCCACCCAACCACTTTCCATACTTGGCCATTTCTTGGAATCTTTTTCGCGGATCGTTGGGTTGGCAGGTTCTCGAAATCTCCAATTCCTAATTGTTGTTTCATATGCTTGCCACCTTCGCACTTCTTTCCAAGTATGCAATAACTCATGTTTAATGCTAACAAATCATCATGCAACAACCGTAAATATTGTCATTAATGAGAAAAAGGCTCGAGGAGACAGTCACACTGACTATCCCTATACAACTTGTCCAAAAACATGCATAAAAGATCTTTACAGGTAATGGGATATCTATTACAAATTTAAATATATTAGCCCTTCTTTTCCCTCTTCTATACTTAACCAAATTCTCGTTTCTTTTTCCCCTCTACTTTCTATTTATGGTTACTTAGTCATTTTTTTCGAAAATGTCTAACTGTGTGAGTTGGCGGACTCATGGGTTCACATTTGCACTCATGCTTTTATATCACGACTCCGACTGATCGCTTCCCCATTCCATACCTAGCCACTTTTTCGATCACAGATTCCCAGGAAGGCGGGCTCTAGATTTCACTTCCATTGTTCTGTGACCTACAAACATCACCCAGAATTCTACGATATACAAATTGACTGCTAGACTCCCACATCATCCCCTCTTCAGTGTTACACATTTTGCACTCAAAAGTTTCAAGACATACAATTTGACCATCGGGGCCTCACGTCTCCTAGGGAACCCTTGTCACCCTATTTTGAAGCTCGTCCGTCCTCTTTCCATACTTAGCCATTTCTTGGAATCTCTTTCGTGGATCGTTGGGTTGGCGGGTTCATGGAATCTCCAATTCCTAATCGACGTTTCCTGTGCCTGCCACCTTCACACTTCTTTCCAAGTATGCAATAACTGAGGTTTAATGCTAACAAATCACCATGCAACAACCATAAATATTGTCATTAATGAGTAAAATCCTCAAGGAGACGGTCACACTGACTATAACTACACAACTTGTCTAAAAACATGCAGAAAAGATCTTGCCAGGTAATGGGATATCTATTACAAATTTCAATATATTAGTGAAAACGAGTCCAACCGACCGTTTATCTATTCCATACTTAGCCACTTTTTCGATTGCAGGTTTCTAGATAGGTGGGCTCAAGATTGCGCTTCCATTGTTCCATGACCTGAAAACAACACCCATAATTCCGTGATATAGAAACTGACCACTGGACTGCCCCATCATGCTCTCTTCCATTTTACGTGTTTTGCACTCAAAATTTTTGAGACATACAATTTGACCGTCAGGCCCTCACCTCTCCCGAGTATCCCTTGTAACCCTATTTTGAATCCCGTTTGACCTCTTTTCATTCTTATCCATTCCTTAGTTTCTCTTCCCATCCTCGCCACCTTCACACTTGTTTCTAAATATGCAATTAGTAAGCTTTAATGCTGACAACTCATCATGCAGGAACTGTAAAGATTGTCAATAATGAGAGAAAGGCTTGAGGATATCTCCCATTAATACACATTAAAACAAGATTTGTAGAGGGTTATATTATCCCTTTCGAGTGTTCATTTCAAACATCATGGAATGTCTTTCATGGGTCGTCGGATTGGCGGGTTCACAAAAACTCCAATCCTTAATTGCTCTTCGTTGTACCTGCCACCTTTGCACTTCTAAGTATGAAATTACTAAGCTTTAATGCTAACAAATCATCATGAAACAACCACATATATTGTCATTAATGAGTAAAAGGCTCAAGGATAGCTCCCATTCACACGTATTGGACCAAGATTTGTAGAGGGTTATATTATCCCCTCCAACTGTTCATTTCAAGCATCATTTGGAGCAAACAGATGTTCTCATAAACTTATGGCACCAACTCAACAATAGTTCCATGGAGATACAATGAACATCTTCAGGTGTGAGGACCAGAACTTCAATTGGTCCAGGGCATACTCTTACTACTCATCCCCTTCCACCCAGAATGAAGTAATTTGGACCTATGGAATTGCTCGTGTAGGCTGTGTCCCTGAAGTTTTTGACTGTAAGGAGGTGGTCTCTTGGTGCACAGAGAGATACATTTCAGGCCAAATAATTATTCCACTGCGGGACCACTCTCTTGTTTCTTTGTCACCTCAAGTCTTCCGCAAGATGTTAAGATTGCTGGAGCCAACATTGACCTTCAGAGGAGAAAACTGCAAGCAGTTCCTAAAAAATCATGACAACGGGTTGGACCTCTTGCCCGAGTTCCTGGAAGACCCGATGATAGTTCCTGAATATATCACAATCTTGCAGGTTAGTTCATTTAGAAATCCATTTCGGGAAATTGCCTGGCTGTTTACAAGAATAACGAGACAAGAATCCACAACAAGTATTTCCTGCATGATTCTTTATATTTTGTATTTCACAGTCAAGGAACAAGCCATTTTTTATTTGGGGAAGCTAATTTCCATTGAAATCTATTCCGAATTGTCACGATTCAAAGAGGAGAAGAATTTTATATGTCATCCTACTTGGTTTTCGCAATAGTGCATTGCTGTCCGTTTCCAAAATTGTTTGTGTCCAAGAAGGTAAACTGTGAATTTGATCCAGTAACCTTTTGGTACTAGGCCTTGTGGAGGAACAAGGCCTCCCATTGTTTTTATGAGGTTTTTAATGACTTTGTCTCAGTTTTCAAAGATTTATTGTTATGAAAGGATGTTCCCCACATGTCTAACCACGCAACCAAGTTTTTGGACAGGAAGGGGACACTTGAACAAATAGAGAATTACAGTGTGATAATGATTTTTGGCTCCAAGGAAAATCCTGCTTTCCTTCCATGTCACATTACATACATAATGTTTGTTACAAAAATAACAAGGCAATACATCTACTGGTTGCATTTATTCCATGAGAAGAGAAAAAAACAGTTCATTCCTCTGCCTTGGAAAGTCGGGGACTTCGTGTTCAGGAACGTCAACAAAATTGATGAATTTGCAGGCCATTTCAACAACTTGAACCTAAGATATTCTGAAAGGCTAAGAGGGTTCGACCCTAATGAGATTTTTTTAGAAAATTTACTAGCAGTTGGATTCAACAATTCTTTTATCCAGAAATTCCTGAATGAAGACAGAGACAACGACGACAACACTCATGCTTCTGATGCTGGCGACCTAGAGACATTACAAAGCACCACTGAATTGTACAAACAATAGGGAAAAGGCCCCGATGAGAAGAGTGTTCAATCCCCGGCTACCACTCCCAAGTGTACGACATCCCGGAGCATCGCTCCAATGACCCACCCCAGTAAGTTAGAAACCCAGAATTCCTCAAATAGAGGATGAGATAAGTAGCCTCCTTGCGGTAAAATTGATAGTTCTCACAAGCTTCCCGTCAGGAAGAAGAGAAAAAATGTTGTAGGGAAAACAGAAGAGCCCGAAATTGAATGTGAAGACATGGAACTTGATACTGACCTGGATAGCGTATTCCGCAACATTGATAAACCAGGGGATGCAATCTACCATAGTCTCCCAATGGAAATAGCCGAGACCGAAATTTTTGATGAAGATGAATCCTTCGTATTCCAGAGTGTTGTTTTTGACAACGAGTCTAAAAATTTAATTATTGAAAAGAGAGATGTAAGAAATAAGAAAGGGAAATGTCATTAAGAGATTAACCTTAGGAACATGTGACCATCCCAAATATCCCTACTTCACTAAGCAACCAAATATTCTCTTGATGATTCCATTAGAGGCATTGAGGCCGATAATGCTAGATTGAAGGACTGACTCAAGGAATTGGAGGAAGATTTGATTCCTATCCCATTGCTTGCTAGTCCTTTAGAAATAACCATGCCTACCACCCCTGCATCCAAGTTAAAAGGATCCTCTAGCCTCCTCACATCATGTAGAGGCTATGTGGAGAAGAATATCAAGAAAATAATGGAGCTGATTACTCAGGCCCAAGAAACATCACAAAGTATGGCTTCCCTTGGAATGAGGGCACATGCTTTGCATGAACATTTGCAGGCGGATTTAAAAAATGAAGAACGTTTCTATATAGAGATGGTCATCCCTTTTGGTGTCCATGTTAGCAACATGACATATATGAGAAGAAGAAAAGAAGATCCCTCCTCCCCAAACCAAATCACTCAATTAAATGCATGTTGGAAAGAGAAAGTGAAGAACCCGCATCTCATTGTCCAATCATGTGAATAAGCCATATCAAAGAAAGAAGAATTATTCAAAAAGCTGACCGAAATAGACTTAGCCAGAAGGTACCAACGAGGTCCAAGACCCCAACTTAATTGTCAACTCCTTGCCCTTAACCAAGCAAGCCTTTGATGAACAATTCGATATTTTTAAGGGGTTGTCTTTAGAAAAGTATTACAACATCCTTGAATATGGTGAAGATGACGTGGACAATTGGCTAGTGGACTATTCGGTACAAAATGAAGAAATTGATCAGGCTTTGCATAATCTTTCTATCGATCTAAGGGGATTAGAAAATGATCTTTTCAACATAAAAATCTAGGATGAGATCAACGCGGCCCCCATGAGAGGCTACATTGAAGAATGGCTCCAAAGGATAATCGACAAGCTCATCGACGAAGGGCAACAAGCGGTTGGCACGATTCGAGTAGCCGTCGACGACAACAATACAAAGGCATAAACAAGAAAATAGCAAAAGGGGAGATATATACCATCAATGTAAGTCTATACTGATCACTTCTTGCTTTGTTTATCAATTCAATTATTCCACCTCTTTAAATAGAAATGTCTAACCAAAGATTGATAACTTCCAATTTCTTCTTTTCAGGGCTTGCTCTCTACCGTCGCCCACTTCTTCTTTCTACAGTCCATTTTCTTGTACTTATTTATTTTATGGTCCATGGGAGCCCCAATCCCAATCTATATGACAAACACATTTAAATTTCTAGGAATATGTAACAAACAATATTATTTTTTGATATATTTCAAAGAAAACTACCTTTTTCGAAATGCAAAATTAGTTCTCTTTATGCATGTTGACCATGTTCTTTTATTTTTATGTGCTCATAAATTTTTATCTTCAACTATGCTGAATGTCAAGAGATTGTGTTTATTTAATTTGAATGTTTAATGTGTGTGATTCCTGGTCCTATTTTCCAGGAACTTCTATTTAAAAAAAAAAAAAAAAAACATTTTCTATGGTTTTGTATTGCTTAAGTCATTACTATGGATATTCTCTCAGTCCCACATTTGAACTATACACGCCACAGGAAAAACTTATTGAGGAGTATGAATGAATTTCATAAATACATTGAAGAGATAAAAATGCAAGGTAGGAACGAAAATTTCGAACATGGCAAGCTAGACTCTGTCATGTACTACTGGTAAAAATAAAAACAAATACTTTCAAAAACTAAATGGATTCAATGCCAGAATTGCTCTAGGAGCCACATGTCATTTTTCTGCATGGATACCACCTGTACTTCATGCTGCCTGTTGTAGTTTCCATTTTCCTTTGCTACTTATTCCTCCATCCCTGTGCATTTACTCCCATTCCAACTGGGCAGGGACTATATTGCCATACCACACTTGTTAATAGTAGTTGTCTAAGTCCAAAATTAAAATTTGATTGATATATAATATTTTAATATTTATTAAAAAATCAAATAAACTAATTACTATTATAGTTATTTAATTTTTATCAATTTTTTATTATTTCTTTCTATTGTTAAATTTTAAATTTTGACTCTAAACTTTTATTAAGAACTTGTAATTTTAGTCACATACCGACTCATATAAAACTCCAACCTTAATGAAAAAATATGTACTATTTTCTATATACTATTAATGAATAACTAATCTTAAAAATAACATGCAATTAATGAAGAGCTAATCTGAAAAGCAAATGCATTTTCATTAATAGCTAATCTTAAAAATAACATAACATGCAATTAATGAAGAGCTAATCTGAAAAAGCACATGCAATTAATGAAGTGCTAATCTGAAAAAGCACATGCAATTGCATGTGATTATGAAGTAATAATTTTTTGTTTTTTTTTATTAAACCATCAAAGTTGGTTTATATTAACTTGCACGTGGAAAATTCAAAATAAAATAAATAGAAGTATGGAATCACTTTTTGCACTAAATAGTTAAAAGAAAGATCAAAACAAACAAGATAATATCATAAATGAGGCGGATGATTTTTCTTTGTTACATTAAATAGTTATGTAATGTGAAAAATAAGCCTAGAAATAAATCTTTGCAGTAACAATAACAAAACACACTAAATGAAAACATAAGTAGCCATAATAATAGATTAGCATAAACGAAAGGAAATATTCAAAGAACAAACTCTACTACTGTTGGAAAACTATTGTAAAATGTGGACAAAAAAAAAAAGAAAGTATTATTTCAAGAAAGAGAAAATGCTTTCAACAAGAGAGGCACAAAAACAAGGAATCACTAACAATTATAGAAAAATAATTCCATACACAAATCACAGATGTGCGAGCAAACTTTATTTCAAAAATATGTTATACTGATTAGACAAGAATACAAACAAGCACATTTTGATAAGAAAATAGAAGAAAAGTCACAACAATTATCGATAGATGATGCTAATAATAGTTACATTTGCAAACTTTGCAAAAAGGCATTATAAAATGATGTAGACCCTAAGTTTGTTGTGCCAAATTTTTTTAGATGAAATAAATGCATTGGAATCATGAAAAAATTGGATGAGTTAGAAGAAATATTAATAGCATTGCGGCTATTTTTCTTACAAATAAGAGAACTTGGATAAAGATATAGAAAACCACAATTAGGACTAATTGGTGGAGTTATCAATGTCTTGACAAACATTTCTAGAATTTAGCATGCTTTGCCTTGTGACATAAATGAAACTGACACAATTGTAGTAGCAATAAAAAAAGTCTTAGATTAAAAAATGATTATTCTATTAGGCACATTTGTGCCCACATGGTCATGAAAGATTTAAAACAACAGTGTAAAACAACATTTTAAAATTGGAAAAAAGTTAGAATAATTGATAAGTGGGAGAAAGTATTAATAGAAAACAAAGAAGCATATGAAGATGAAATAGATATTGAAACTGAAGAATTTGATGAGGAAAACAATGAAAAACCGATTACTAAAACACTAGTACATGCATTCACTGATTCATACAACATCTTTGATCTTCACAATAATTAAATAAACATTGCTCCTAGAAAAGGCTATGTTCCATTGAGAATTTTCCAAGATAAATACTTATAAGAAATGAGCTTTCCCTCACAGTTTTATGGTGAAAAATGACCAAATGACATAACTAAAAAAAATTCATATCAAAAAATTTCCAAGTGGAAAGTATTACACAAGGAACATGACTTTTCCTGTCATACAACAAATCTATTCTACAATGCAGTATGCATTATCCTATATCAAGTGTTTAGTAGCATATGGATTAGAATAAGAAAAGGGAAATTGAAAAGAAGAAAACTGATAGCAAGAGACATTAAGTCAAAAGCAAACTTGGATCGCATTTTGAAATAAAAAATTGGATACATAGATCTCAAAGAAATTCCTACATCACTAGACTATCAACGACATACACACAAGACGATATATGCAATGATATGACAACTAGGATCATCAACATTCTTCATTTCTTTCTGTAGTGCGGAAAATAATTGGGAACCATTGATTAATGGACTAAAACAAATAACAAATCGAACAAAAAAATAATTGAACATGAAATAGAAAACAATGAGATTGAGTCGTTGATTAGGAATGATCCTGTAACTTGTGCTCATTACCATATAAATACAATATTTGCACTATGAAATTTAATATTTCATGATGATAAGTACTATGGAAACATTCAAGACTAATTTTTTGTTATTGAGTTTCAAAATAGAGGAAGCGAACATGACCATGGATTACTATGGATAAAGGATGCACTGATCTACGAGAAAAATATAGACACAGAAATTGAAAACTTTGTCCATAAATACTTGTCATGTGATTCGATAGAAATTGGAGATGACTTAAAGATGCTCCAATATCATCTTCATACAAAAACTTGCAGAAAAAGGAAAAATGTGCATTGTAGATTTAATTTTCCATATCCCCTAATGAAGACAATGATAATACTCAAACTTTTGGAATATGATAATGATAAAAAAGGAGAAAATGCAAAATTGATATTTGAAACAATAGAAAATTCTAAATATGACAAGACATATACATTTGATAGATTTTTAAATGATTTAGGTTTAACACATGATGAACCCATCCACACAATTCAATGTAGCTTAAATTAGACAACTGTGTTGTTACAAAGAAGACCATCAAATATATGGATGAATAGTTTTGCACGACATATTCCAAAAATATAGAATACAATTACACATTCTCAATTCATAGTTGATTCATATGCAAAAACAAGATATTGTAGCTCCTACATGAAAAAAATTTGATAAAACAATGACATCGACATTTAAACACATACGAGAACATAATGAAAAATCAAATATTGATAGCATGAAAAAAATTAGTAGACTTGGAAAGGCTCTAGTAAATATGCAACAAATGTATACACAAGAAGCTTTTCACATTATCCTTCCTCTACTGCTAAACACTAGCTCAAGAAAATGTATATTCATAAACACCTCACCAATAAAGCAACATGTATTTATCCTTAAAAAACAAAAAGAGTTGCAATGTGAGACATATGATTCTGAAGACATAATGTATTCTTCAATAATTGATTACTACATATGTCGTCCTGAAGCTATAAATGACATATGTTTAGCATAATTTGCATCAAGTTATACACAAAAGGAAAAAAAAAACGTTGAAATAGTACAAGCCATATGTTATTAGGTATGTGAAATACAACAAGCAAATAAATTGACAATGACTATCGAGAAAAACTGATGCTACATGTTCCATATTGAATAAATGAAAACATTTTCAAGGAACTATACTCTACATGGGAGCATGCTTACAATTCACTAATAGAAATCATGAAGAAAAGCGAACAAAAGTTTACACATGAACCAATTTTGACATGGAGTGACCTTGAACATGCAACAAAGGAAATTGAAAATAAAGAAGAACAACTATTCAACATAAAAATCACTGACGAAAAAGAAGAACTTGTGAAACATTTGTATTCAAATGTAGCCAACAACTATGAGCAATATGACTTTCAAAATGACTTGCAACACTTTCAGAGCACAAGAAATATGAGAATAGATGTCAATCGACCTTATCACATTGCAAATAAACCACATATATATATCAGAGAATTCAATTTTTTTTAATATTAGGAGACAATTAAACCAAGAACAAGCTACAATTGTGAAATACATATTAACAAAGAAAAATCATGAACCAAACAAACCAGTGCACTTGTTTCTAACAGGTGGTGCAGGAATTGGAAAAACATTCACTATGTTTCTGCTTTTTGAATCTTGACTTAATTTAGTTTCCTGTAGAACACCCGTTGTTAGGTTTGCTGGAGACATTCAATCAGCCTGGATCTAAATATCTTGAAGGTCTGCCGTGTTCAAGGAACCTAAAAACACCAGACTAAGGTTTATCCCCAGATCGACTGACGTTTAGAATTAAATTTTGGTTGCTACGTGAATAATTATTGTCTTACTTCTATTTCGTTTATGCCTGAATGGCACCATAGAAATTTTTCGAACTCAAAGGATCGACCTTGCAAGTTAGTGTAATGTTCTGGTGAATCATTGGTGCATTGATTTTATTGGGGTTTCAATCTTTTACGCAGTCGTACACGCAGCGAGCAGGCCTTTCAGTTCTTCGCGTTTTGGGGTTGATAACTCTGCTTTTCGTGTTGGCCCAACAAATTCCTCACCTTGTGTCAACGCTTAGACCCTTTTTCAAGGTGCCAGCGACTTCCTGGATAGCTCAGAGGGTTTAACCCTTGGTTCCATGCCACCTTCCAGAACCATCCACCATCCACCTGTAATACCTCCCAAGAATCATCTACCCACTCAGTTTAATAATCAGTTTAAGGAGTGGTTGTTAGGTCTTAGGATTGCCTGCGTTATGAAGGTTGTCCTTATGTTTATCTAACTTCTTTTCTAAACGCCTTTAATTTGTCCATGTTGATGGGTAATATCCAGATGTCCTTGCGCCCCTAATTATCAATGTTGCTGGATTGAATCAAAACTTAATTAATCTTGAGCAATAATTAATTTTGATTGAGGAATGATAAGGTGGTTGTACTTGCAACCGTAGAATGATGTGGATGCGTGCTTGATTTAGAATTATTATGTTCTTGCGCCTTAACTTAATGTTGATCGACTATGTAATTAGTTCACTACCACGCTCTAGCTCTTGTGGATTCTCATTCTGTATGTGGAGTTAATCATCTAGTATTTTGTGTGTAAAGTTGAATGTGCCCTTAAATTAATGCAGGTAAATTAATGCATCTATGAATAAATGTTGATTTGATGAGTACGTAATTAAGACCGATTGTTGAGTAGATAACTTGTTGTGCCATGAAATAATTGATGGTTTTACTCTTGCGCAACGATTAGCGATTGATTATGTTATCTGGTAATGGAATGACATGTGCACTGTGGAATAATTGGAGTTTCATTGTTGATTTCCTTGTTGGGTTAAGCACACGTCTAGAGTAAAATAGATGTTTCCCTTGCGCCTGGAAATACAATTTTTTTTTCATTGCGCGCTTTAATGTGTCCTTATGATTGATTTTAGGATTTAATTCTCTTACACATTGGTTTATGGGCCACTATTTAATTGTGTTAATGCGTCGATTGTGTATCGCTTTACATTGTAATGATGCGTCAGATTTATGTCGTGAATGATTGATGATGTGTTCATGTTGTTCATATGTATATATGATGATGTGTCAAGGAAGTTGCTTTTAACGGTGATGTAATTACCAACGCAACAAAAACAAAATTTCCTGTTGTGTTTCGATTGTTGTCGTAACAGATGGGACGTTACAAGAACAAAGAGAATACATACATTCCATCTCTCTTAGATATTTTTTGTCATAACCCATCGTGAATTTCCCTGTATCTGCTCTGTTTAATCGTGGGTTCTCCCCACACATCTCTTCTTTTCCAGAGTTGTTTCTTCTGTTCTCTGTTGTTGTGTCACTACTACATATGACCAAATTTTCCATGGTTTTTCGTTGCTATTTCCACACATATCCATTGCACTTTCCACGAAAGTAAACAATATTTTCCGTGGAACTTTTTTTGTCACTATATCCATGCATTTGTTATTCGTGGAAACATCGACGAAATCAGACTACCACGTGTCATCATCCTAAAGAGAGGTATACCTTCTTGTGACGAAAAATTCATGACAATAACGAAGAAAAAGCATGCCAGAGTAAAACCCCCCAAATGGCTTGCGACACAGATGCCATACTTGCGACGAAAAAGCGTGGCAAGTAGAGATGAAAAATCGTCGCAATAGCGGCGAAAAAGCATGGCAGAGTAAAAAAACCCACCAATGGCTTGCGACGTAGATGCCATACTTGCGACGAAAAAGAGTGGCAAATAGAGACGAAAAAGCGTGGCAATAGCGACGAAAAAGCATGGCAGAATAAAAACACCCATCAATAGCTTGCGACGCAGATGCCATACTTGCGGTGAACTTATGTCGCTATTGCCATGCCTTCTGTAGGTTTTTTAAAAAAACATTGATAGTTTTCACTTGCTTTCTACGAAATATCCTATCACATCCTTTTGTGTAGATAAGGAAACCTCGATTATGATTTTGAAACACGGTCCTATATGGGCCAAGAAGGGAGAAGACTATAATCTAAATCACTCACTAGTCTATAGCCTTAATGGCTTATGTACATCATCGAACAATCTTCGTAAGTGGATATATACTTCTTGGGATTAATTTTTGATGCCATTTATTAGGATCCATATATTCTAAAGGGTTTTCCTTCCTAAGATTTATCATTGAGTTGAATTTTGCACATGTTATAGATGATGGATCTAACTGGTTGATGTATAATGTAGGGCTCTTTATAAAGCTATGTTTTCTTACCCCTTTTACAAAATAACATTTTTAAGATCATAATTTGCACATAAGATAAGCCTTAGAAACACGACGTCAACCTCTTGGGGAAACATTTTGGAACTTTAGGTCAATTCGTTGAGTTGGATATGAGTGTGCTAGGCCTCCAAAGGCCAAGTTTCTTCAATCCAAGCCTCTCCTCCATGATCCAAAAGATCCCTCCTTCAAAATGTTCCAAGTGTCTTCAATCACCACCAAATCCTAGCCCTAGGGTGACGTCAAGCCCTCAAAGGTGACGTTTTGGCCTCCAAAGGCAAGTTGTTTGGATTGTAGGGGATAGGTAAGATCCTCCAAGGTGTCTTTGAGGCCTCCAAAGGCATGTCACCATCATCTGGTGTGTGGGCCCTGGTATCCAACTTGTGGGCTTCAATCCCCAAGGAAGTCCAAGCTAGGCTTGTTCTTCCAAATATGTCCACCAAAGGTCCTGCAAAGACAATGAATACGCCCTCCAAGGATCTCAATTAAAATGCATCATGATGAGTAAACCAAATCAATAAAAGAGATATCTAAGCATGTATACAAAAAAACTACCTCATCAAAATAAACAAGTTCTAAAAGATCCTATGCAATTTGCCAAGTTTAGGTATGAGAGGGTCGACAAAGTGACCTATTTGGTGAATCGTACCTCAAGTTTAGGAGTGTTTCCAAAGTGGCCCCTCTATATGTTATGTGGATGGAATGACATGGATAAGGGAAATACTTTTTGGCATGGAGTTCATGAAATACAAGGGGTTGTAGTGTCTCATTTATGGGTGCTTTTGTAGAGGGTGTGCTGCACCTTCGTTTTCAATGCAATCTTTTTCCAAGACCATTTATTGTCATTAATTTATTAAGGTCCAAACACTTGGTACTCCATATGATGAATCGATTAGCTTGCAGGGTAGCACCAAAGTGTCACTTGAAGGGAGAAGTACACATGGTGCCATGGGGGTATAGTCTATCTTGTAACGCACCTTGTGTAAACCCCTCAACAAGTGGGACATTCATAATTATGTGTTTTCTTTTGAAGGTCTTTGATTTTCCAAGAGAAGCATTTCATTGCTCTCAATACCTCTTTGGGAGAGCATCTGGAAGGTTCATAATATGATTGTATCTTTTTCTAGCTACCTTCCCTTTGGGCCTTCATCCCCTTCTTCCCATGAAATGAGGAACAATCACTTCTTGGGTCGGTACACCCAACAATCCAAAAAGGTAAGGAGATGAGGGGATGAAGTACAAAAAGTGACAATTATGGACAGTAATGGCACGATGACTCATCAAGAGGACCTCCTAGTAGCACACCTATCCCTAAGGGTGACCCACTTACTAGGGCGCAATGTAAACCACCAAAGTGAAACAAGGGAAAAAACATAATTTCCAAGCAAACACTACATAATAAAAAACAATTTAAGATACAACAAACACAAATTCCTCAAATATTGAAATGACACTCACCATAATACCTGACTTGTACCTCATAGATCAAGACCCAATGTCTTCTGGAAGCCAACTGATGTGGTGTATACCCTCACGATGAATTTAGAACTATGGTGGTGAAGCAGATCTCTGTCTGTGCAAGTGGACGCTGTTGGTCAAGTTGTCTCTCGGTACTCCATGTCTGCAACCTGAGGGCCTTAAGCCATTATCTCCTTAGTTATCCCTAGGAGTTGGGGATAACAAAACTCATTCAGAAAACCTGTGGGTGAGGTGGATATTCGATATATATTCAAGCATGAAAGGTATTCTTTGCACAAAGTAGATTGATAATAAATATCAGAAACCACATATGGCTATACTTAGAATTCTTTAATCATATTACAGATATTGCAGAAACATTCATGACAAAATAAAAAATGATAACAAATACCCTAGCTTGTTTACAAATGTGCAGAGAGTGTCATTCATGAAAATATACAAAATGATAGTAAATATTATAACTTGTTTATAAATGGTTGAAACATAAAATGATAAAATGAAATATGCAGAGGAATATTAAAGAAGGATAGATAACTTCAAATGGTAATGAGAATGGAAGTCACTACTATTTAAAGATTAACACAAGTATCACAAACATAGAACATGTATGAAGGTCTTTAGACATTAATGATATTACAGAATACATGCTAGGCATTTGGCTAATGAATCCAATAATTTGAAACTCATTCATGAAAATTGTAGGTGAGGTGGAGATATATTCAAGCATGAAAGACATTCTTTGCATAAAGCAGATTGATAATAAATATCAAAAACCATATATGGCTATACTTAGAATTCTTTAATCGTACTATAGATATTGCATAAACATTCGTGACAAGATACAAAATGATACTAAATATCATAACCTATTTATAAATGTTTAGAGAATCCTTGCAATATCAATAGCCACAAGGAAGTTCTACCATTTCTAAAGTTCTACTCATATCTCCAAATTTTGCAANTTTGCATAAAGCAGAGTGATAATAAATACAAAAAACCATATATGGCTATACTTAGAATTCTTTAATCGTACTATAGATACTGCATAAACATTCGTGACAAGATACAAAATGATACTAAATATCATAACCTATTTATAAATGTTTAGAGAATCCTTGCAATATCAATAGCCACAAGGAAGTTCTACCATTTCTAAAGTTCTACTCATATCTCCAAATTTTGCAAATCCATAAATTATGGTGGTAAAGTTCATGGTGATGGTCTTGATCAAGAGTTCCAATGGCATGGTCTATGTTACCAAGTTTACAAAATGCATTTGAAATAATGTTATAAGCTACAAAATCAGTCTTGAAACCTTCTCTCATCATCTCTTTTAAAATAAAATGGCAAATGCATTTGCACGGTCATTTGATTGCACATATCCATTAATCGACATTGAATACATCTTTGTGTTGTGTTTTATACCGTAAGCCTCCATTCCCTTACTCATCTCCATTGCTTTAGAATCCTATCACCTTTGGTATAGATATGCATAAGACACCCATAGATGATAACTGAAGGCTCCATGCTTATCATATTTGGTAACAAACCCTTCTCTAATTAAATGAACTCTTTGTCTCATTAGAATTTTTCACACAGTTCTATAATGGGATTTCATGTCAATTATCTTACCAAGAATAGATTTTCTATCCGCTACATTTTCTAAAGGATTATGAAGTGCCTAATAGACCTCATTTATGAAAACAGAGTAAAGGAGGATATGTGACCTGGGCTCGATCTACTATTGGGAGAAAAAAAGTTTGTGGAATGATATTCAAATGATCTATAATGAGAATGCTCTATCACACAAATCCACTGAATCGAGTTGTAGTTGTTTTCTTCTGTGCCAGGGAGTACATTTGAAAAAGTGGACACATGCAATTTTCACAATAGACATAAATATGTATAGTGAAATGTAAACTCTGCAAGAAAGGAATCCCACACCTTTAGACATGCAATAGTCAGTTTCTCTTGAATGATAGCTAGCTTATCTAGAGTTTCCATAACTTCGGGAGGATGATATTGATTTGTTCTTTTCGTGTTTCTCATTTTGATTGAATTTGAAGGTACTCTTGTAGTAGATGTCATATATGTTAAGTGAAAAAAAAGAGACAGTCAAGTAACCTGGATTTGGCACCTTCAACTGATTTTGTTTAATGCTAATAAAAATCTAGTGGCATGTTTCCTAACAACAAAAGAGGGGGCTGATGTGATTAATTGTCTCCATAAATATGATTGCACTCTTTCCTGATGTCCTTGGGAGGAGATAGAGTGGCACAATTTTATCCTCATTAACACAATCAAACTTTTGGAGTTGTTTGGCTGCAATGATGAGAGAATGAATGACATAAACAAACTGAGCCAGTGCAACCATTCAATAAAAGATTTGATTTATTCTATGATGAGCATTTTCCATCTTCCATAAAAAGTTCAAAAGAAGAAAGTAATCCTTGGGATCCATCTTCCATTATCTGGTCATGGATAGCTACCCCAACAGATCCACCTTCCATTATCTGGTCATGACTAGCTACCCCTGCAGATCCACCTCTTTGACTACCTTCAGGAAATGCACCTTCAATTCATAACCCACCTGAACTGCTTAGGGATTCTGTAATTTCAGAAACTGCTTCAAGAGGAGTTGTGATCATGTTTACATCACATTATGGGTAAGCTATCTGATGTTTAAGTAATCTTGCACAAAATAAGTACGCATGTGGTTCATCATAGATATTAAATTTAGTGCCTAGAAAATCAAATCTTAGTTTTCATACATAATTATCATTGCCTTGGTCAATATCTATTTAGAAGATTCAAATATCTAGATTGTCAAAAGGCCCCTTATGCAATACATCTATTTTTATTCCTATATGCAAAATTATGAGAATTGTGGTTGAGGATTTCAACACTAGATACATGGAAAAAAGTATGGTTCAAACTCTAGCATTGTGGTTGAGGATTTCAACA
>SNQJ01S0040752.1:145183-160475 GCA_010110895.2 Picea sitchensis | reverse complement strand
CATTGCTCTCAATTCCCCATACCCAACAAATGATTTTGTTTATATAGAAAACATATAGACATTCATGCATAACTAGGATAGTCATCAAAACATATGAACATATAAACATTGAAGCATAATGTTGTAATTCATATAAACAATGTGTCATACTAGCAACATCAATAAACATCCAAATACAAGTCATGAATTTATACATCTATTTTTTCTTTGATTTATGTTTTTTTACATTAAAAAAATTGACGATTGGGGTATCATAATCATCCTTTGACATTGTATTTCTTGCGCCCTATCCTTCTATTGTTTGTGTTTCCATGCGCTCATGTACCATACTTCTCGTACGTCGCTGAGAAGGTAGTCGAGGCATCTGTGTAGGGGAGTGAACTGCAACTATGCAATGATCATATCGATATGTTAAAATATAATTGAAATAACTATTTCATTATTTTTATTAACATTACAATATTGCTCTTTACTTGTCTATGTAGCTGTGACAGTTAGTTCGTTAATTTCTTGTCCACTTGGTTCCTCTCGCAGTTCACCCTCCTGAGCTACATGCTCTTCCATTTAAAGAAGATAATATATAAGTATAAGTTAGGAAATAAATATCTACAATCACAGTAAATATTTCAAATTCTAAAGCATACATACTAGAATGGGTACTCCGCTCCCCACTATCATTGGACATGTTCTCCCTTGTATGAAGTGGTGTCTATTGAATACCACTAGATTCACTGCTGCGGTTGCACTGTTGCTTGAAAACAAACATAAATACTTAGTTAAGGGTGATATAATAAAATATGAATAGACTTTACAAGCATGCTACTATGGTTTCCTTATTCATTTTATTTACCTGTGTGGCTGGGGAGATTGGAGTCTTCCCCAAGATTCTCCTATATTCAATCACACTTTTAAAACCATGCTTGTAACCAAGCTTTAGGTCCTCCTTGGTGGCAACAATGTCAAACATATTTAACTGAAATGTATAACACCATTAAAATTACCAATAACAAAAACAGATATTTGTTCGCTACTGTTAAATAAATATTCACCATAGTTAATCATTTAATTCTTACGATTTGAGATTTTAGTTTTCCATAGACACCCTGGCCTAGTTTATGCTGCCTGTGCTTTTCCATTCTAGCCTTGGTTTCTTTGGAGGTATCAGGTAGCCTATATATGGAATTTTTGACAAAAATTAGATATCGAAATTATTACTTAAAACAAGAAAGAAAAACATAAATGAGCATATTTCACTAATAAGATGACAAGTGTTGTACCTTGCTTGACCAGGTCGTAGATGTCTTCCTTGTTTTTTAAACAAGTTCTCCTTTGCATCCTCTATCATGGCCTTCCACTCTTTCTTCGGAACCATGGGAGGGCGCTCATGCTTGAGGTCTAATTGCAATTTCTCCCTATATTGGGCCCTGGTATATTTTAAATTCTCACCGTATAACTTTGTAACCACTTTCTTGTTGAATGTATTGTTGAACAAGTTTACCATGTGGTCTATCAATTCATCTTTTTTTTCGCTATCTTGGCCATTCCACCATATGCGAATGGTGGGTCCAAACATCTCCAATGCTTTGTCATTCAAGTTTCTGTAGAAAACATTGTTTCCTACAGAAACGCGTTATCCATTAATTTATAATAATCTCAATAAATGTCCATTTCAATTTCATGATAAAAATGAATCAATTAATTAAAAAATACTTGCAATCTTCTTAATCTTAATCGAAACACATGCGTCATCCAACAGAAAGGTGAGATCTAGTGATCCGGTGATTTTAATTCGTTCTGCTCCATGAATAGCTTTCTCTCCATCTACAGTACGTTCATCTTTGAATTTATGTGGAGTCCCAGGCTTCGGCTCATCATGCTTCAGTGTGTCATGCCGGTCAACATCATTGCGCTCATCAAAGGATTCAAGAGGAACCTCAAGAGGGTAAAAAATCCTCACTTGTACTTTGTTATGTCGACTTTTTTGTTGCATTGGACCATCACTACTACCTATAGCAGTTGCAGGCTCGATAGGTTCTTGGGGCACGAGGTTTAAAAAGTCCTACAAATGGAAAAATTTACTTTATCAGATCATACAAGAAATATAAAATGAAAAAATAGATATGAAATTGTCATAGCTGATAACAATATGTGAAGATGCCACTTACCCCAAAATTAGTTATTAGATTTTGTAGCTCTGCAATTCTTGCCCTGTCCCCCTGTGTCAGGGGTCTTTTGCGAAACAAACCTAGATATTATATGTTTTCCTTCTTCAAGACCTTCACGACAGTTTCTATTGGGTCGGTGGAATAAAATATTTCGTCCTCATCAAGATCCTTAGTGGGTGCCTTCCCACGTTGACCATGCCACAATACATTGATGAATAAAATTAATGAGATGAACTTTAACATTTGAGAAATTTAGTTATTGTAGTCATAAGTTATTACTATATTTAACATTTACCCGCTTAGGCACAACGGGTGTCTTCCCATGGTCACCTTGGATAGATGTAGCGGGTGATTTTACATGGTCACCTTGGACAGATATTGACACAATAAATCAATCAACAAAAGTTAAGAAATTCACCTGTAACATTAAAAAAATGAAATATTGAAGTAATATGAGAAAATAAATAATGAAATTTCAGAAATTTAGTTGTTGTAGTCATAAGTTGTTACTATATTTAACATTTACATGCTGAGGCACAATGGGTGCATTTTCACGGCCACCCTGGACAGGTGTAGCGGGTGATTTTCCATGGTCACCCTGGACAAAAGTTGACACAATAAATCAATCAACAAAAGTTATGAAATTCACCTGTAACATTAAAAAAATGAAATATTGCAGTAATATCAGAAAATAAATAATGAAATTTCATAAATTTAGTTGTTGTAGTCATAAGTTGTTACTATATTTAACATTTACCTGCTGAGGCACAATAGGTGCATTTCCACGGTCACCCTGGACAGATGTAGCAGGTGATTTTCCACGGTCACCCTAGACAGAATTTGACACAATAAATCAATCAAAAAAAGTTATGAAATTCATTTGTAACATTAAAAAAATGAAATATTGCAGTAATATCAGAAAATAAATAATGAAATTTCAGAAATTTAGTTGTTGTAGTCATAAGTTGTTACTATATTTAACATTTACTTGCTGAGGCAAAGCAGGTGCATTTCCATGGTCACCCTGGACAGATATAACATGTGATTTCTCACGGTCACCCTGGGTAGATGTTGACACGATAAATTAATCAACAAGAGTTATGAAAGTAACATTAAAAAAATGAAATATTGCAGTAATATCAGAAAATAAATAATGAAAAATGAAATATATGCAATAAAAAATTGATATATTGCAGCGATAAATTATAACAATGATTGATCAAAGGTTGAGCTAAATGGTATGTAAGATATTTTCCCCCATAGATGCACCCCCTCCATCTATTCGATTTAAGTTGTAATCGATTAACAACTCTTCACCTGGAACTATTGTTTTTGTTGCACATACAAATATGCGATTTCCTTCGCGTCCCTCAAATATGCAATTTGGTTTCTTAGTTGTTTACACTGTTCATGTTCTATTTATAAATCCCACAATGTTTCCAGAAGCTTTTTGCCTTCCATCAATATACATAGTTGTCCCTTTATTTTGATTGTTATCTACTAGTTGTATATAATTTGCGGTGACTCCGTATCTCCGCATACTTCACATATATCGGACCAACCTCAACCAGTGATTGTATTTGTATAATGGTACAACATACTCCATCAATTCAGTTACAGTGCCATAGCCGACCTTTATGCCATCCATGGAAAATAATCCCAATCCATGTAAGGACGAAGGAGCAATGAGTTACATCCTCCTGCTGATGAAGAAATCCGTGTCCACTTCAGGTAGCTCCTTAGGTGCCCATCATTGCACTAGATATCTATACCTTAAGGGAAACTCAATGTCACTAATGATCTCAACATAATAATTACATGACCCTCCATTGGCAATAAAAAATTGCATGCGTATACAAAATCTTTTCCTTACCTTTTCAGATCTAGTTGATCTAGAATCGATATATCTAGTACACCACGTCTCACTTTCAACCTCTCTTAGTATATCTTGATCATCACTCGAGGAAGATAGATCCAAAAGATACCTATTTGGTGGTACCTACACTCATTAAAACATGAAGATAAGTTATCGTGCGAATATAGGTTTGTGGTACCAACACTTGAAAAAATGAGAAGATAAGTTAGCGAGCAAATATTTAGGGAACCCATGTTTTGCTTGGAGAATATACTTGATTCTATTGTATGTAACAAACTTATTTGGGTCCTTGTTTAATTGATTCATACCATACTTGGCATCCCATTATTGTTATCTTGGTATGATTTGGGGTGTGAGCCTTCTCTTTTATAGAATGACATTAAATTCCCAACATTAGAGGTGTATGAAATTCGTTAGGATAGAAAGAGGCATTGAAGTCCCAACATTAGGCTCGGGAATTGATGTAGATATGGTGATGTATTTGTCAACTATTTTGGGTGAAACAAGGTTCTATGATTGCACACTAAGGAGGTCCTCCAAGTGAAGTTGTTGCATGGATAGAGTGTTGGTATGCATGTGCAACATAAGAAAATTGTTTCTATGTGAGGAACCAATTGGTCCTAGTAGAAGGAGGTCATTCACACATCCTCTTGTAATGAAATCCAACATTCACACATCCTCTTGTAACGAAATCCAACTAGAGATAAATCCATAGCAAGAACTCGAGCCAGTAACGAAATCCAACATTCATAGTTAGATACATGTTCAAGAGAAACATAAAGATGGCACATTGTTCTAGATTGGTCCTCTAATATTTTGGAGACCAAAAAGCCTCTTAATGGGGAGGCCTGTAAACATAAAGTTGCACAAAGTTGCATAAGTTGCATAGTTGTATAAGTTGAATAAGTTGCACAAAGTTGCATAAGTTCCATAGTTGCATAAACTTGCATATAGTTGCATAAGTTGCATAGTTTCATAAGTTACATGTTGCATTAAGTTGCATAAAGTTGCATAAGTTGCATAGTTTCATAATATGCATGTTGCATAATGTTTCATAAAGTTGCATGTTTCATAAAGTTGCATCATTGCATAGAGTTGCATAAGTTGCATAAAGTTGCATAGTTGCATAAGTTGCATAGTTGCATGTTGCATAAAGTTGCATAGTTGCATAAAGTTTCATGTTGCATAAAGTTGCATAAAGTTGCATAAGTTGCATTGTTGCATAAGTTGCATGTTGCATAAAGTTTGATGTGTTGATGTGTTGATGTTGCATAAAGTTTGGAATCCATAAACCTTGACTTTGGAATCCATCAAGTTTGTCCCTAGATGGTTGTGCCCTCAAGGAAGGAGTGACCCTCATTCACCATGCTAGCTAGTTGAGAGAGATGACTTGTTGGGAATTCTCGGGCTTTCCTTGGATGTTGTACTTGGTAAGGATGCCCTTATTTTGTATCAATTCCTCTTTATTTAGATTGAAAGAATTCCTTCCTTTATACAAACCTTGAAACATGCCAATATGTTGAAAAATGATTGTTAATTTTTTTCCAACTAAATGTGGAGTAACATAGAGAAGTGAATTAAACTAGATTTGTAGGCTATGCAGACCATTAATTAATATCAATGGTGAAACTAGTAGTTTTTCCATATACAAATAATAAGGATTGGACAAATGTTGAATGAGAGATATGGCATATGATAGTTGCATAGAGAATCCCTTTAGAGATCATCCCATGAGTATGCAGATGAGGGCATTGTAATGAGGAATCATTGGTGTAGTGCAAGGAGGATTGTAACTCATTATGGGGCCTTGGTGACCGAATGTGAAAGAGGATATAATAGACATCAAACTAGTTATTCAGAATTGGTATATAGTGGACATCAAATTTTTGATTCTTGAGATTTGATATTTTTACTCTCTCTTTCAAATCCTTCAATGCATCACCAATACTACATAAAGGATTTGCGTTCATTATTTCCAATGATTGAAATGATTTTGCATATGAAGAGGATAACTTCATATCATAACTAGGATCCATTTGCATGTCATTATAAGGGACTATCGATGGCTTATAAAAAATTTCACTAAATGTAGTACCGTTCATAAAATCACCCCCCTCTCTATTAATATCTCTAGGAATAATATCATTCTACAAATAAAAAAGAACACCATCTACTAAGGCTTGGTTTGTTGCATTTAGATTTTATTTTTTTTAACTGAATTTGGAGTATATTGAGAATTTGGTAGTGTATGATTAGCATCCACTTAAGAGGAAATTTCACTAGATTCAATTGACTAGTGAGATCCTTTACAAGGATCTTCATTGATTTCAATAGTTTTACTAAGTTCATGTTGTTGTATCTCTCAAATTTGTTGAAAATGAAATCTTGTGGTGGTGATAGTATACCCATCAGATAGAATAAGCACAGTGGTCCATCACCATGAGGGAAGAGTTTAAGACAACCTTGAAATATAAATTCTATCCCATGGGACACCTTGATGATGCATACATACAGTCACATAGATTGTACTTAAAGCAAGGCTAGTTTATTGTAAATTACTTCATTTCAAAGTACCACCAAACATTGATTAAGATGAATGATAAAATCCCTAAATGCTCGAGGGTTCTCAAAATAAATGCATTCTTGCACTAGTACCTTATGGAAGAAATGGAATTCCTAACTATGAACAAGTTGGGTGATTCTTATTGCAATGAATTTGGAAGGGAAGTTCAAGAGATGTAGTGGACCCAACAAAGAATGCAAATCCAAAGGGTGGAAATCATAGTTCTATTCAGAAAATATCCACTTGATCTGTTGCATTTATCCTCAACACCCTATTGTGATTTTTCGTGAAGAATTATTTTGTGACCATCCAGTTTGGTGAAATTATATAGATTGAGCCATGCACAAGCATCTGAAATCAAACAAATTATCGTCATTATAAATGTGAAGTGAAAGGAAGAGATTGGTAAACAAGGTTTCTTGCTCACAAGTTATAGATCCAGATGCATACGATGCTCTAATTGTAGAGAGATATAGATGAAATTCTAAGTTTGGTCAAAGATTTATCTTTCCTCCAGTTTGGAAATTCACACGAAGACATAGCATCATTGAAATAGCTATAGAATTTCATATTTTGTTATAGTAAGATGACAACTATTCTTCATTGACAAGAGCATTCAAATATACAATAAAACCCTAAAATAAAATTCTAAAATAAAACCCTACACAAATTCAAATGTAGAGGTACTCACCATTCTTCGTGTCCTCACAGTCTATCTCAGTGCCCTCGACTCACCCTTGCAGTCTATCTCCATTCGCAGTCTATCTCCCCTCCATTCCCTCAGCTTACCCTCACAGTATATCTCTGTACCCTGATAGTCTATCTCCCCTCCGTGACCTCAGAGTCTATCTCCTCACCCTCGCAGTATATCTATGTTCCCTCATCTCACCCTCCAAGTCTATCTTCATTCATATTCTATATATATTCCCTCATCTCACCCTCACAGTCTATCTCCCCTCCGTTCCCTCACAGTCTATCTCCTCACCCTTGTAGTCCATCTCCTCACCCTCGTAGTTGTAGTCTATGTCCCCTCCATGCCCTCGCAGTCTATCTCCTCACCCTTGCAGTCGCAGTCTATCTCCCCTCCATGCCCTTGCAGTCTATATTATTTGTGCCCTCAGTTTCATGCGTAGTGATCTCCTTTCCCTTGGTCACATGCACAATGATATCAGTACTGGGTTTTGTTTTTGTTTTATTTTATTTTAATTTTAATATATCTTATATAATTTCTATTTTTATTTATTTATTTATTTATTTTGGGTTATGCTATGTTATATATATAATATACATAAATATATTATTTATATATATTATATAAACATGATATATTACATATTATATAATTAAATATTATATTATATGATGATGATGATGATGATGATGATGATGAGGACGACGTCGATGATGATGACGATGAAAGTGATGATGAGGATGATGTGTGATGGGTTAATTTCATAGTCAATGTGTTTAGGATCATAGTGGTTAGAGGTTATAGTGTTTGTGGTCAAAAGGCATTAAGGGAAGATGACGACGACGACGATGACGGTGATGATGATTTTGATGATGATGATGATGACGACGATGATGGTGATGATGATGATGATGATGAGGAAAGTATTGTTTCTAGTGGTTCTTCATTCTATAAATCAATAATTTTTTTTAGTTTTGTGAGATTCCATTGACACCCTTATATCAACCATATGGCGTTATGTAATCCATTGCCAACTGTGGAACAATCTACCGATATTTTTGTTTCTTGTGACCAACCAGTGGAGTGAAGGGATATTCAAAACTATATACTATATTAGAGGGTGAGGGTTGAATGTCCTTGAATATTGTATCATTCCTTTTGATCCATATAATACCCTATAGGATGTACAGGGGAAGGGGAATCAAGTGTTTTTGGGTTCCTCTATTTTTAAACCATTTGTTCCAAGCCTATTCCAACAACTTTCTTTCCTATTATCCACTAAAACACAAGGTATTTACAACACCATGTACTTGACAAGTGAAATTCTTGTGGATAAACACATGATTGGTTGTCTTAGCATTTTATCTAGATAAAGCTTCGTATTTGGTCCACAATAACCTTGCCAACATTAGTTGGTGCGCATTTTTTCTTAAGGTAAGGGAATGTAATTCAATCCCTTACAGAGCTATCAAGGAGGTCATTGGAACAATTGATGCGTTGATGGAAGGGATTCAAGGCCAAGATCCATACACCAAAGTATTTCCCTCTAAAAGGATAAAAAACAATCACCAGAGATGATGATCATTAAATGATAGCACTGTCTTGAGAGATGACTCTTTATTGAGTAAATCCACTCGATTGACAACATGCACATTTGGGCCTACATTTTGGGTTGTCAAACCACATGAATGTGACTATTTTCTTATCTAGAGAGATCAGATGACTCACATCCATGTGGGTGTTAAGTCCCTTACATAACCCATATGCCTTATACTTTGAAATTCATTGAAATTCAAGGCTAGGAATGACCAGGCCCACATCAAGTGAAGGAAGAAAATTAAGAAGGTACATGTGTTGTCCCATTCCATGTCAACAACAACGCATCCATTCATTGGGAACTCTAAAACCCCACAAATCGATGACTCCACCTGGGTCCTTGTAGTTACAATCTCTTGTAATTGAACCTTATTTATTGATTATCCTTCTAGATGTGGGGAAAAACTACATTGATAAACATTGTAAACACCCTATTGATGACTCCATGAAGGTAAGCAATTACATTATGTGTAACTAATTATTCTTGTCCTATCAATTATCCTTCCTAAGGGTCGATGGGTACAAATATAGGAGCATATGATAATAAAGGGGTTTGACATTAAAGATCGGTGTTAGAGAGATTTTACCCATTTTATAGTGGATAGAAGAAGGAATTGACCTTCCATACAAACAAAAGGAATTATAACTTCTATGCATAGAGATGAAGACATTGTTTTTTATCTAGAGTCAAAGATAAATCCAAGATACCAAATTGAATGAGGAAAATAGCTTTTTGGTCATAGTATAGATCAAGGGAGCCACTTCTTAAGAAGTGTATATTTTGTGGAAATGGAAGAGGAGTTGCAATCTATTATTAGAGTCCACTATATAATCACATAAGCACTTGAAGAACACCCTTTGCAAATGGATTTATTTGTAGTTTGATAATGGAAAGCAGAGCCTAAGATTAAGAAGAAGGGAAGATTTGAGTAAGCAGTGATGAAGCAATTCTAGAATATGTGGATAGCATTGAAGTTTTCTTATATGTGAAATAAATAATTTGATATTTCAAGCAAAGAGTGGATTCATTCCTCCAAGTTGTTAATTGACTAGGTGGCAACGATTCTCAATAATCAATGGACATTGTTGAGAGAAGTTAAAACTTCTGGAAAATATGTTCTTAAAATATCCATGAGAGCCTTGGTAATTGCAACTGATTACATATTGAGTTAACAAATGAATCATCTTCTTCTAGTTGGATTTTTCCCATAGGGTTTCTCCAAGGTAATTATCTATGTACTATCATGTCTAATTGTAGTATTTCTTGCACCAAGTTCATTAAATTTCCAATACTAAGATACCATTAAATTCATCACATTTTTCATCACAACTATGACACACATATTGTGTCTATATAATGTAGAACCTGAAAGAAAAATGAAAAAAGGTTGATGAAAACTTAAAACTTATGTCAACCAATTTATGTAATTTGAAATAAAAATAGGGTTTATGGTTTACATGATGAATTGATGATGGAAACAAGTGGGTGTGTGAGTCAAATTTGAGTCCATAAACTCTCCCATATCGTTAAGGCATGCGAATAGTCTATCCATGTCAAATTTCAGTGCATACAAAAAAAATTTGAAAAAATTTCAACGTTGGCCCCATTCACAGGTCACTATTTCCGATGTCTAGTCCTAGTACAATGTCTTTTCATTGCTCCTTTTAAAATTCGTTCGAGACACACATTCCCGCATCTATTACTACAAGGACATATTTTTATGGTGTTTATTAAACAATGAATGAAAAGAGGGATTTTTCATCACAACTATGATACACATGCATTGTAGAACTTGAAAGAAAAATGAAGAAAGGATGATGCAAACTTAAAACTTGTGTCAACCAATTTGTGTACTTTGAAAGAAAAATAGGATTTATGGTTTAAATGATGAATTGATGATGGAAACAAGTGGGTATGTGAGTCAAATTTGAGTCCAGAAACCCTCCCATATCGTTAAGGCATGTGAATATTCTATCCATGTCAAATTTCAGTGCATACAGAAACAATTTGAAAAAAATTCAATGTTGGCCCCATTCACAGGTCATTGTTGCCAATGTCTAGTCCTAGTACAATGTATTTTCAGTGTTCCTTTTAAAATTCGTTTGACACACACGTTCCCACATCTAGTTCTGGAAGGAAATATTTTTATGGTGTTGATTAAACAATGAATGAAAAGAGGGATTTTCCATCACAACAATGAACAAAAATAAGGTTTGAGTTCATGTTCATAGCTAATGAGCCTTAGATATCCATTTATGGTGTAAGGCCCTTGTTTTCCTCCCTTGATTATGGTCAAGGATATGATACCCATCCTTATTATGCAAAAACCCCTAATCACACCCATATCCCACTTGTATTCCAAAGGTCCACTTTAAAGGGTCTTATATGTTGTGGTTTAAGGCCTTGATTGTGGCACATTAGATCAATAATATTAATTCATGTCATAATTCCCTAGATTTCTCCCCTAAACCATGGTATGAGACCCACTTGTCATGAAAAAAACCTTCTAATGGCACCCATATCTCACTCTAAGGATACTGACCTCCTATAGAGGGCATTTTTTGTGGTTTGTAGCATTGTGCATGGTCATTGGTCCCTAGAATATTCATCTAGGTCCTATGGGCCTCCCCAACCATTATCAAGGCCTTTAGATCCATCCATATTGTCTAAGGAATTATAATAAAAACCATCTAAGAACACTGACAAACTTGATGGATTCTAAAGTCAAGGTTTGATAAATCACATTTGTAAGAGATAATATATTAGAGACATTATTACCTCACGGTGCCCTATTATATTGCTTGATATGTCTTCGACCCTTATCTAAGTGGTGAGAAATAAATACCTATTGTGATGCATGTGATTCCATACACTTATTATAAGCGTGTGTGACCACCCATGATAAGAAAACAACCTTTATGATTTTTCCTAATCAACATCACCCTTATGAGTGTATGTTCTCCCATGAGGGGAAAACATGTCACTTTTTGAAGAATTCAAACCCTGGTGTGTAAGAGAACAAACCCTAGTTTTTATTGACTCATTTTACCTCTCATGACCACTGTGTCTTATAATATCTTGGCAAAAGTTGTAACTTTAAGAAAAAAGTGTGTTTCTTGTGAGATTGTTAGACCTGAACAAAAAAACAAAATCATTCAAGGTAGGCCAATTCGTGACACCATGTTGAAAAACCATTAAATATTTGTTGAATGGGAAAAGGGATTTGGAAAAATCATTTCTCTAATATTATATTTGACTAGGTTTATGATAGGGTAGATCGATTCCCCATATTTTATATGTTATCATAACCCAATTTGGAGTATGATTTCTTTAGATGGTGGAAATCGGTTTTCACAATGCATTTGCTTTTGTGTTGGTTAATGATGTCTTATGTGATGTAACTATCTTGCACAAATATATAAGTAAAGGCTACTCACTTTCCCCCTTTAAGTTTATTTTGTTGTTTTTGATGCACTTGGTTATCTTCTAGAGCTTGTTCAAGCTCAAGGTTGAATATGTTGTATTAATATTCCAAGAAGTGGTAAGGTGATTAAGAACCATTTTATAGATGGCTATCTTATTTATATTTATCTCTTATAAGTTTTAGTTGAAGGTACTTTATAATTCTTAGATAATTCTTATGTTGTAGCGCAAGTAGTGGTGAGTGATTTGAAATAGAACAATTGGTTGACTAGAGTGGAGGGGAAATTGGATTGGTTGAATCATCCCCAACAATGCATGACAAATGGTAGTATCACTATATACATAGTAATTTTCTTCGATATAAATGTTTCCTAGTCTTCTATGTAGGTTTGGTGTCTATTAAATTTTTAGCAAAAACTTAATAGTTCATTATTTAGAGACATACATTTTGTTAGTAAAATCATGGCTATAGAAAAAATATTCAAGAAAGACACATTTATCATGTACGTTATTGGTTTATTTTTTCTTCCAAAATTAGTCATATAGAAACTTGAGTGCTTAGAGGTTTTTTATTCTCTAAAAATGTGGTGGACCATGCTTTGTCATTAATGGTTCCATGGATCATCTTTTCCTTTCCTAAAAAAGGCAAAGGCCTCATATAAACTAATATAATTGTTCATGGAGGAAGCATGTTAGGAAAGTAGATAGTGAGTTCAATGATTGGTGAAGAACCTTGAAAAAGATTGACCTAATACATAATTGTTAAAGGAAAATTTAGATCCAAAATAAACAGACTTTCACCCTCAATGATGTGAATGTTGCTTCAAGTGATTTCAAGATTGGTGGTTCTTTTGCACTAATTCAAATAGTTTGGGAAGCAAGGAAGAAGGTGGTTTCAACTCTTACTTAGTATTATGATGATTTTATCTAGAGAGGATTTAAATTTTCTTGTGACTCTATTTTGACATGGAAAGTACGACAGTCTAACATTTCACATATGGGTAGATACATTCTTAAATTTTTCTTAAAAATGAACTCTAGATGGAGAGATCTATGAGATGGGGAATTTGAACATGGACATCCCAATTTAGTCTTACACGAGAATTTGGAATGGTTCAATTGGATTGTATTTTCATATAAGAGCTTCAACAAGTAATAATTGTATAGTCTTCACATTCATGTATACATTCCTACTTTGGATGACTAGCTCTTACATAATAAAAATTGTTTTGAATCAACATATCATATCAATTATATCAATTTTTTTATAAACATATTTTTTCTTAAAAAGTTAACTAGATGTCGAACCATTATTGATTTTGGATCCTAGTAAATGTTGAACCCCTTTTTCTTAAAAAGTTAACATGTCTCTAGTATTCCATACATTAAGAAAGGTAAGAAAAAGGTCAATGAGGAGGATGTGGTTATTGGGAACAAAGGTCACAAGGTCACTGTCCTACACCCAAAAAAAAACTAGAAAGTCATATTAAATGATTCATGTCAACACAAAATAGTTTGACAACATCTCGTTCGATGGAAACATCAATAATCTTAAGTATGGAAATTTAATCCAAGGTATCTTCTTCAAGTTAGAGGTGTTGTTGGTAGAGATGAATCAAAATGATCAATATTTTCAAAGGGATAGAGTATAAGGGAATGATAGTAGTGGAGTAGATAGACCTAGGGTGAAATTCAATATCATATCCATTATTGAGGTTATCCTAAGGACTATATAAAAAGGTCGTGGCCTCTAATAATTTATCATCGTTAGGAAATATCATGGTCGAAGAAGTAGGACATGAAACTTTTGCACATAGGGGGTGAAATTGGATTTGTTACCCTTAAGGATACATTTCCAGTTTTAATCTATCTCCCTAATTCATGAAAATGAGTCAAAGGCTCATTATTTATGGGAGTTAATATTAAAAAAATGGTGGAAGTGGCCACATAATTCAATTGGGATAGACTATATATGTATGATCCACTAAAGGTGATACATTATCTTCGGTCAAATGTGGTTGTGGATCATAATATGAGCATTGATTGATGGTGACAATGTATCCTTAATGTGAAAATTGCATCACAAAAAGAGTAAGGAATTACGACTTATACAAAGTACATACAATTGTGCCTAAGGAACAGGTTGGATTTTTTTGGGCGTGTGAGTGATGTTTGAGTATGAAAACCCTCCCATATTGTCAAGGCATACAAACAATCTATCCATGCCAAATTTCAGTGCATACAAAAACATTTTGAAAAAATTTCAACATTGGCCCCATTCATAGGTCATTGTTTCCCATCATGTACTCTATCCCTAGTACAATGTCTTTTAATAGTTGTTTCCTTTAAAATTCGACCGGGAAAATCAAAACGAAATAAGGACGAGCTAGGTCGATATATAGAGTGGGTGTGTGAGTAATATTTGAGTCTGGAAACCCTTCCTGACTGGCCCGATGGGGATGAAATGCAACCACATAGGTTGATGAAATGCCTCTACAACCCCACATTTCATTAGAGTCATGTTGGGGAATATGTTTCATGAAGTGATACTTGAAATCAATGTCACCTAAACTGACTTCCTACTAAACTCACTTTCAACCTATAAGATAACTCTTTGCAGGCCTCTGAAACTTACCCCAGACATATTAATGCCTCCGATGAAATCTTTCCCTCTTCTGCTTGTGGTTGTTTTTGTAGGTAGATAGGATATCAATAGAGTGGAGACATAAAGGCCTACAAGGTCCTATAGGATAATCTACACAGAGCAACAGGGGTGATAAGGTGCATACATTGTTATATTAAACTTCTTTGATTTCTCCTTCTTTGAAGCCATACTTGATTGTCCAATTATTAAGTAGGCCTCAAGTGTTCTAACTCTAATCCTAAGACACTTAATATCATGCCTTAATGGGGTCAAGTAGTACATGATTAGGCGTAGTCGCGCAAAGATCCTCTTGGTTTTGAGAATAGTTCATTC
>SNQJ01S0040752.1:133292-145173 GCA_010110895.2 Picea sitchensis | reverse complement strand
ATCTTATCATCCAACATTTTGATACGAAATTTACGACCATTACACCACATAGCCTTGTGATGTTTCAACTGCAACATGGACAACAAGTAAAAAATACATTGCCAATTAATAAGCCTCATATAGGACTTAGTAAATATATATTTCAAAAATTAAACAAACCAAATACAATGAAAAATTGGAAAATAACTAGGAAAATGTGGGTAAGGAATTTACTTGCCTGTTTATCTTTTAAACCAAAGGCTAAATCAACTTCCCTAGTTGACGTAAGATCATGAAATTGATCTCGATGACGATGCATTGTTTTAATCATCATACTCACCCCTTCCCATGATAACCTAGAAAAGTATTCTTCAGTATATTCTATCCAATGCTCCCTCCATCCAATCAAGGTTGTTTGCAATGTATAAATGTAAATCATCCCACTCTCGAGCAACTATATGATAAAATAACAATTTAATATAATTAATTAGCTATTGTTAATAAAGGAATAGTTTAATATAGTTCAATATGTAGGAATACAAAATATAAAAAATCAATATGATAAAATAAAATTGGAAAAATAAATGTGTAATATATTAAATCTACGTCAACATCTAATAATTACCTGTCACAGTCCTCATTTTACCTTTCCCCTATAGGACCTCTCCTTTAAATTTGTCGATGGAGACGAGATTCCAATTCCGAGGCAAATTCATATTTTCTGCTAATTTAGGTAGATATTGACTAATATACACCATGCATTGATATACCATATATCTCTCAACCATATAACCCTCAGGACGTTCTCTTTGTGTAAAAAAATCCTTCAATGACTTCAACTGCCTCTCCACCATCCACATCGACCTTGTGTGTACTAGTCCACATAATTCAATCTCCTCAAATTGGTGTACGAGGTAGTGTTCTTGTGCATTGAAAAATGCTGGAGGTAGATACTGCTGCATTTGACATATTAGTTGGGGAATTTCTCTCTTCCAATACCTTATATCTTATTTATGGATTTCTTTTGATGAAAGCCACCTACAAATGTCGATGTAATAAAATAATATCAAGGCATACATAAATTTGCAGATAAAACATAATATGTCAATAAGTTCCGCTACAAATCACATAAGAAGTACATTTTCCATATAAAACATTACTTACCTCATGTATTTCCCAAGTACATAAATAATTTGTTTTATGTTGTTGTCAAAGTCGTCTGGGAGAGATAAAGGTAGAACATACTGTAACAAAAAACAAATAATTATTATTTGTTTCCAAAAAATGCTTACCAATAAGGAAATATATTATAACCTACTAATTAGCTTAATGAATGTATGCCAATCGTGTGTTTTAACCCCACCAAAATCACCTTTTTTCGTTAAGATATTTTGTATGTTCGACGAAAACCTTGTCGAAAACCTAATTTTTTGAATGACCTCTTTTACAATATTGCTCTGTTGCTCCGTCAATAACCAAGGAAGACTAGTAATCTGTTCACGACCATCACCATTAGAATTAATAATAACACTTTGCAATGCGTGATTAGCTTCCTGGATGTCACAACAAATCTTTCCAATTCTCTCTTTGTCATTCCTTCCATCTAATATTCTCCATAACAATTATGTTATGTTCTTCCCGATATGCATTGTATCAAACATATGAACTATTTGTAGGTGCTCATAGTATGACAACCTACTGAATTGAATCGAGTAACTTTTCATTCCTCGTAGAAGCCCATTCGTGCCTTAATGTCATTCATGAAACATCAACAAATTGAAATTAACACTAATTAATCAAACAAAATAAAATTAATACTAATGAAATTAACCAAAGATTTATATAATATATCATACATAAATAATTTGCATACCTTGACGATTTCTAATATATTCCAACTTCCATAGGTGAGGTGTCATTTTTCGTGGTTTTTTTCCATTCTCTTATTTACCATTGAATTTTTCTTTGTCTGTAGTTCGATAACTATGGTTCTTAGGCAGAAAGTTCCTATACTCATCAAACACTTCCTTTCCTAAACTCCTTGAACGATGAGATTTTATCCTGGGACCACAAACTGGGCATGCAAATTTACCCTTTGTTTGAAGACCTACAAGATATATGAATTAATGTAGCGAATTAGAGTTATAATAAAATAATGCATGTTATTTTCAATAAATATATATAATATTAAATCACAAAATAAAGTAACAATATACCACAAAAATGTGTTAACCTGGGGCATCATGAATTTTCCATGATAGTATTCCATGGAATTGAAATTGATTTTTCCCTATTGGTCTAGAGATGTCATACATAGTGATGCCAACCCATAACTTCAACAAATCATCGATAAGAGGCTCAATAGATACATAAACTGGTACTTACCTATTTGGTTCAACATACTGCATGATTAATTATACTTATCTAGATGTCAATATATATAAAAGACATAATTACCATGCACAGAACAAAGAAATGAAATATTTTGTCATACTTTAAGCAAATAAAAGGTAATTAAATACCTGGAACAATCATTGCCAACATTGTGTGCTCTCTCTTGATCGACATCCAAGGAGGAAGGTTATTGTTTATAAAAAAAACAGGCCACACTGAGTATGTAGAACGAAGCTCTCCAAATGGATTGACACCATCAACTGCCAACGAAAGTCTAACATTACGAGGTTCTTCTTTAAAAATTGGCCACTTTTCTTCGATGTAATTCAATGCAGAACCATCTGCAGGCATTCGAAGAACATGGTATCGACTTCTGTTATTTGCATGGAAATCCATAAACTGTGCTATACTTTGGCACCTGAACAACTGCTAGAAACGTGGAATTATTGGAATATAACGAAGAACTTTGCGAGGCACCTTCTTTGATGCTTTATTGGTTCGATATCTACTTATTTGACATTGTGGAAATTCATTTTCTAATGCATATTGTCCATAGTATATGATATGATCATTAGGACATGCATCAATAGCCTGATACTCCATTCCAATTTCTTTCATAATCACGAATATTTCTCAATATGTGCGTGGAAAAATATTTGACGTCGGTAATAGAAATTCACCTAACAATCTACAAAATTCAAAACAATAAGTCAATGTAAACAATATTAATCATCAATATCACATCCATACTTTACAAATTAGAAAACAATAGCAATATAGGAAAAAATTGAACCTTTTAAGTATTTGTGAACATATTTGCATAAATAATTAACAAATTAAATACCTTAGTATCTGTGTGAGGCATGTGTTTGATAAACCATTCAAAACCTTCAAGTTCACCAACAACAATATATAATATATAATATTTGTTGTTGAGCCTTCATAAAGAGGTTGACGTGACTTCTCGAGTAGAGGATCAACATCATGACTATCATCCTAGTTGTCCTCATCCATTGGAGCAAATGTGTCTTGGATAAATCTATGTATCTCATCTTCCTGATTTGTATCACTAATGTTATCTCCATCCATATCATCATTAATAACTTGATCAATATCTTCAATATTCTGATCTCGAAGTTCATCACCCTATAAAGGAGTATTTTTGCTAGTACTTGGCAAATAACTCTTTGGAGGTCGACATTTTGGGGGCATCGTCTATATATTTAAAAAAAAACGTAGAAAAGTTAGTGTGTATAGAAAATATAAAAAAAACGATAAGAAATATTACTAAATTCATGACATGATGACTATTACAGAGAATACATTAAATATTGAATCCTCTTACCAAGGTACGATATTCATAACCTCCTTCGACATGCCCCTTCTCCCTACAATGTCTTTCAGTTGTTGTTATTAAAAGTCTTCTTCTTTGCAAGCCCCTGCAATCATAACAAGGGCAATACCATTTTCCATCGCCCCTCGCCTCTAATGCCGCTCTTAACCGAGCAAGCTTCCTGTTATTTTCGTTCATAGTGACAAATCCATGTACTGACAAGTAATTGTCTTACCTACACCATACCAAACAATAAGTTGTCAAAGTTTTATATTTAGCTACTCCTTTCAATTATGATATGTTTATTTACAATGACCTACAATCCTCACAATTATTTTTTCTAAGACATTTTGGCATGTTTTTATTTATTTATTATCGATTAACTATTAAGATCGATATGCTTCAATTTGTACTTTAGAGTAGTGTGTACTGAATCACCATGGAAAACAATTACACACCATTTAACGAAAGTGGTCAAAATTTCTCAAACTTGAATCACTCGAAACCATACAGTAGCCTCAAGTTGTTTTGTAGAGAAAATGTCAATCTTTGAAATTCACCACTAAAAAAGGAATGTCATCCACTTGTCATCCACAATTGGGTTTGGTTGGTTTAAATTATGACGTGTTGATTTGCAACTACATACAATGGTCACAATTTTATGCTACTTACAGTGGTCATGATTTTATTTTCTAAGACACTTTGGCATGTTCTCATTTTTCATTGTCTGACTAGTAGATTTCATCATGTTATAGTAGATTTCATCACGAAATTTTTATATTTTAGCTACTCCTTATTAATAGCATATAAAAAAGTTACATCAACTACAAACTAGAGTTTATCACTACATCTAGAATTGTGTGTGATTATATAAAATTGAGAGAAACAACATCACATAAGAATACAATGTTATATGACTAACCTAACCTAATACTAGACTAAAAATATCACATTAATATATATAGGCACAACATCATAGAAACACAAAAGTTAGAGAGCTAACAAGGTCGCTAAGGGATAGGATTAGACCTAACAGGATTTTTTTTCCACTTTCTATTTCAAACATTAGTCCAACCGGTAAAGTTGTTATGAGTTGGTGGTTTTGTAATAAGGATTAAATTTACATAAGGAATTGTAGGCTCGAATTGATCTAGATTGATAATGACATGCATTTTTAATGTTTGAATTGTCTTATTGATGGAGTAATTTTCCCTCTTCTTAAAATACTTCTTCGGAAAACTTTTTTCTTGACATTTCACATGAATTTCCATAGAATATACTAACTAGATCCAAAAACCAATGACATAACAATTTTGAAATATGGTAATGCACATATAATATATTATCAAGGAAAAAACAAGCTACATGAAATTTCATTTGAACACAAATTTACAAGTTAAATGAGTATATGTAAATGAATAAATAAAAAAACATACTAACCTTGCAAGTTCAAAATATGAGCTATGTAGATCGAGAATTGGATTTGTTCAACCAGTGGGTGACAGAAAAATAAACAACTCAAACAAAATCCACAAACAATGTCGCAACTATAGCAAATGTTTCGCAAAGTCTCTTAAATTCAGGTATATATAGATCGATTATCATTGATATAGTGACGAAAATGCCCGAGTTGACCCACAAAAAGGCAAACTAGCTGTTGCAAGGCACATGTGTTATCAGATGCTTTTTGAGGTAGGCAATAATCATCGCTATAACGACAAAAATCCCGCCCAATTTAAAAAAAAACATGAAAATAATGGAAACGTGGAAACATTTCATGGAATTATCCGCCCATATGTAGTAGTGTGTCCCCATTATGCATTCTCTCTCCCCCTCTTTTTTTTTCCATCCTCCCAGAAGGTGCCCAATTTCTGACCATTTGTGGGTCAATCATGGAGATCAAGGTGGGTACCTGTTGTACCCTGGATAAAATTCTTCAGCTATCCCAACCATTTCTCCATACTTCCATTGTCATGGGTGGTTGGCTGCTCAACTACCAACCCCCTTCATTAACTAATTTTTAGGGAAATGGAAAGAGGGAATTAACTTTTGGAAATTAGACAAAATGGCTCTTTTGGTGAAGACCAACTTCTTGGCAACCAAGATAATTCCCCAATCCCCTCGCAAGTTTCCACTCATGGTATCATGTCTAGTGGTTGTGTTCCACCCTTTAATCAACCTATAAGGTGAGTTTTTACATCAATTAAACAAAATACATTCACAATATTTTTTTGTTCCTTTCTTTAAGTCATAATTATAATTACAGACTAGGGGAAAATGAGGTGTTACATATCGTCTCCAAATATCTCTTTACCCAAATAACTATCATTTATTCTAGTGAACAATTCCTTCTTAGATGTTATGTGTTGACCATCCCATATCAATGTACCAACCCTCATTATCTTCATTGTGTGTCACTAAACTTGATACAAACAACTCATTTTTGGTTTTTTCAACAACAATATTGGCAACCAAGATAATGACCAAGATAATTCCCCAATCCCCTCGCAAGTTTCCACTCATGGTATCATGGATATTGGTTGTGTTCCACCCTTCAATCAACCTATAAGGTGAGCTTTTACATCAATTAAACAAAATACATTCACAATATTTTTTTGTTCGTTTCTTTAAGTCATAATTATAATTATAGACTAGGGGAAAATTAGGTGTTACATATCGTCTCCAAATATCTCTTTACCCAAATAACTATCATCTATTCTAGTGAACAATTCCTTCTTAGATGTTATGTGTTGACCATCCCATATCAATGTACCAACCCTCATTATCTTCATTGTGTGTCATTAAACTTGATACAAACAACTCATTTTTGGTTTTTTCAACAACAATATTGGTAACCAAGATAATGACCAAGATAATTCCCTAATCCCCTCACAAGTTTCCACTCATGGTATCATGGATAATGGTTGTGTTCCACCCTTCAATCAACCTATAAGGTGAGTTTTTACATCAATTAAACAAAATACATTCACAATATTTTTTTGTTCCTTTCTTTAAGTCATAATTATAATTACAGACTAGGGGAAAATGAGGTGTTACATATTGTCTCCAAATATCTCTTTACCCAAATAACTATCATCTATTCTAGTGAACAATTCCTACTTAGATGTTATGTGTTGACCATCCAATATCAATGTACCAACACTCATTGTCTTCATCCTGTGTCATTAAACTTGATGCAAACAACTCATTTTTGGTTTTTTCAACAACAATATTGGCAACCAAGATAATGACCAAGATAATTCCCCAATCCCCTCGCAAGTTTCCACTCATGGTATCATGGCTAGTGGTTGTGTTCCACCCTTCAATCAACCTATAAGGTGAGGTTTTACATCAATTAAACAAAATACATTCACAATATTTTTTTGCTCCTTTCTTTAAGTCATAATTATAATTACAAACTAGGGGAAAATGAGGTGTTACATATCGTCTCCAAATATCTCTTTACCCAAATAACTATCATATATTCTAGTGAAAACTTCCTCCTTAGATGTTATGTGTTGACCATCCCATATCAATGTACCAACCCTCATTATCTTCATTGTGTTCCATTAAACTTGATACAAACAACTCATTTTTGTTTTTTTCAACAACAATATTGGCAACCAAGATAATGACCAAGATAACTCCCCAATCCCCTCGCAAGTTTCCACTCATGGTATCATGGCTAGTGGTTGTGTTCCACCCTTCAATAAACTTATAAGGTGAGTTTTTACATCAATTAAACAAAATACATTCACAATATTTTTTTGTTCCTTTCTTTAAGTCATAATTATAATTACAGACTAGGGGAAAATGAGGTGTTACATATCAACTCCAAATATCTCTTTACCCAAATAACTATCATCTATTCTAGTGAACAATTCCTCCTTAGATGTTATGTGTTTACCATCCCATATCAATGTACCAACCCTTATTATCTTCATTGTGTGTCATTAAACTTGATACAAACAACTCATTTTTGGTTTTTTCAACAACAATATTGGCAACCAAGATAATTCCCCAATCCCCTCGCAAGTTTCCACTCATGGTATCATGGATAGTGGTTGTGTTCCACCCTTCAATCAACCTATAAGGTGAGTTTTTACATCAATTAAACAAAATACATTCACAATATTTTTTTGTTCCTTTCTTTAAGTCATAATTATAATTACAGACTAGGGGAAAATGAGGTGTTACATATCGTCTCCAAATATCTCTTTACCCAAATAACTATCATCTATTCTAGTGAACAATTCCTCCTTAGATGTTATGTGTTGACCATCCCATATCAATGTACCAACCCTCATTATCTTCATTGTGTGTCATTAAACTTGATGCAAACAACTCATTTTTGGTTTTTTCAACAACAATATTGGCAACCAAGATAATGACCAAGATAATTCCCCAATCCCCTCGCAAGTTTCCACTCATGGTATCATGGCTAGTGGTTGCGTTCCACCCTTCAATCAACCTATAAGGTGAGTTTTTACATCAATTAAACAAAATACATTCACAATATTTTTTTGTTCCTTTCTTTAAGTCATAATTATAATTACAGACTAGGGGAAAATGAGGTGTTACATATCGTCTCCAAATATCTCTTTACCCAAATAACTATCATCTATTCTAGTGAACAATTCCTCCTTAGATGTTATGTGTTTACCATCCCATATGAATGTACCAACCCTCATTATCTTCATTGTGTGTCATTAAACTTGATACAAACAACTCATTTTTGGTTTTTTCAACAACAATATTGGCAACCAAGATAATGACCAAGATAATTCCCCAATCCCCTCGTAAGTTTCCACTCAAGGTAGCATGGCTAGTGGTTGTGTTCCACCCTTAAATCAACCTATAAGGTGAGTTTTGCATCAATTAAACAAAATACATTCACAATATTTTTTTGTTCCTTTATTTAAGTCATAATTATAATTACAGACTAGGGGAAAATGAGGTGTTACATATCGTCTCCAATTATCTCTTTACCCAAATAACTATCATCTATTCTAGTGAACAATTCCTCCTTAGATGTTATGTGTTGACCATCCCATATCAATGTACCAACCCTCATTATCTTCATTGTGTGTCATTAAACTTGATACAAACAACTCATTTTTGGTTTTTTCAACAACAATATTGGCACATTTATTTGCTAAATCATACATTTTATCTTTGCAATTTTTCTCACAGTGACTGAATCGGTTACAATAGTAACATTGTCCTCTAGATATTTCTCTAGACTTGTCTCTTCCTCTTCCTTGAGATCCTTCTCTACTTCTTCCTCTAAAAAATTGAATTGGACGTCTTCCTCTACCTCTTGAGGTGGATGCATCGTTTAGTGAATTTTATGGATATGAATTCTATTGATACTGTGTATTCTAATTTCGATAACTTCGATTTTGATATTTCCCTCTACTTCTTCCTCACTGGAAAAACTATTTTGATGTAATCACTTGCTGTGCTTTCTTTAACAATTAACTGACCACTCAAGTTATCAAATGCCATTTTATTTAAATCCTTGGACAGTTTAAAACTAGTGGCGACCATTTTAGATTTAGGCACGATATTTGTCAATTTTTTTTAAAAACATTCTTCTTTCTAAAATGAATTCACCTAACAACCTTATTTGATTGAAAAAAAGTTGCATTTTTGTGATATGCTCATTCAATAATTCATTATCATGCATCTTTGCATTTTCAAATTGCTTCTTAATGTTTGTAATTTCGCTACTATTTCACCTTCATATGTGTTCTATAAGACATCCTATGATTCTTTAGATGATTTCGTGACACCAATTCTTGGAAATATCAGTTCATCAACCACATGCCCAATGAGAGAGCGCTTCAATATATTTTTTTAATAAGCTCCTTTAAAGATTACTTTCCATTATTATCTACTACTTTATATTATTTATCAAAAGGATAATCATACATTTCAGTTATAAGATCCCATAAATATTTAGTGATAAATATGGGTTGCATTCTTTTCCTTCAATAAAAGTAATTTGTACCAATTAAATTAAGTAATACGATGTTACTTGTTACCATTGAAATGCACACACACACACACACACACATACATTAATGCGAGCTATTTTATCAAACAATGGACCTTGTAACAGATTTAACAAACAACCCTAAGTTTTACTCAACAATAATTCTCTCAATTTCAAATTATTTCTTCAAGATATGAAGCATGCTAACCACATCAACAAACATTCTAATTAGACTAAGGACACAAAAAATGAATCATTAACCCAACACTTGCATAAGAGAAGATCGCCATTGAACCAACATTGAGAGATGTACATACCTTATCCTCCTCTAGATTTAAACCTATGACCTTTTAGAAGTAAACACATGTTCATAACCACTAAACCCACTCAAATTATATAAATGATGTGTAAAAATACAATGCAAAGAATAAATTAAAATACTTTTAGAGAAGAAAATAAGAATTAAAAACTTTAAGAAAAACTTAACATATTAATTTGATTTTCAAAACATTTATTCGAAATTACATCATTATAAATTGAGAAATAAACAAGAACACAACGATTATTTCGATAAATTATTCCTATGGAAGAGAATTTGAAAAACACTTTAATCTTTTGAATGTATAATATTTCCTATTTTCATTATTATCTTTTTCATTTTCAAAATAATTTAAACTTATAACCCTATACCAATCAATTACTTAAAAAATCAATATAATAAATTATTTTTAAACATTTATTCATAATTACATTAATATGGATTGAGAAATACACAAAGTTAAAAAAATTATAAAAAAATTTGAGATAATAATTGAATTTTAAACCATTAAGCAAAATTACACCACTCGATTTTACATTGAAAATGTGACATTACAATATAGGAACTAGTGTCAACATTGATAAATTTTCCCAAAAAAACATAGATTCTTTAGAATATTTAAATCATGTTTAAAATCATTTAACAAGAAAATTCTAAAAGCTTGTAGCAATGGTCATAATTTAAAGATTGAGTACAAAAATACGATCAAATATAATTTGAAGAAGAAACGCAAAATTTATGAAATAAAGAAGAAACTCAAAATTTATGAAAAAAAGTTGACTGCATTTTTTAAAGTATTTTAATTTTGATATGATAATTAAGATAATTAGTGATAAAATAATTAATTAATAAAAATATGTATTAAAATTTAAAGTAATTTTTAATTTTAAAAGTAGTAAAATTTATTATAATTTGATTATTAATTGATATTAAAGATAGTTATCAATTGATGTTATGGGTTAATTCATTATGGTTATTTAAAAAAAAAAATTCACTTAAAATGATTTGTTGTTGGTTTGTAAATGGGTAGGCTTTCATTCTTGCTATATGCTTGTGGATCTTGTGTTGTTAACATGTTTCCTTATGTTTGAGGAAGACAAGTTTTTAGTCAATTAGAAATAGTTTTAGGTCTTACTCAAAGACCAAAGGGTAGTTTCATCCTAGACAGTATTCACTAAAAAGCTTGTGGTCATTGAGTGAGGTCATGTGCTTTTTCATAACATTTAACTTTAATCCCATACATAAAACCAAATATGCTCCTAATTATAATTTAACCTCTTACCCAAAATATAAATATAAAGTAAATGAATATATTTGTGTTAATTTTTATTTTCGTTTATATGAGAAGACATTTTTTTTAACCAAAATTTTATGATATCTAAAAGTGGATCTCATTACAAACATGGTTTTCAATTAATCAAATTATAACTTGGTTAAAAATCAATTGAACAAGTTTTTGGCTTTGGTGGTTTTGTATTTTGGATGTTATTTTTTTTCCATTTTAATTTATGTGTTTACATATAGAATAGTCTAAACATTCTACTTTTTGAATATTTATTGAACACATTTTTCCAACTATTTTTGCCTAAAATCTGGCCAAAAATAAAAATAAAAATTGTTGGAATTGTAGATATCAGTTGTTGAGATTGCACAATTTGAGTGCAATAGGGGTTTTTTAGGGCAGTAAATCCATTTATGCATTCAAAAATTGCAGTTTAAACAATAAACAATTGCAATTTCACCAACACTTACATTGTTGGATTCCGAGGATGATGATAAGAAAAAGTACAAAAAGTAGACTCTTTAGACTTGTCCCATATATATATATATATATATATATATATATATATATATATAT
>SNQJ01S0040752.1:81538-127198 GCA_010110895.2 Picea sitchensis | reverse complement strand
ACAAACTTTGCCTTCTAGAAAGTTAGGATGATAACCTACATAATGGCTTTAGGTGCAAATGTCTGGGATGTGGTAGAGACTGGTTATGTAAAGCCAGTTGTACTAGCTTCTAAGGGTGACAAGCTAGAACTCAGCTTCAACGCTAAGGCTATGAATGCTATTCTGAGTGGGCTTGCAGAAGTAGAATTTGTAAAAGTTATGCACTTAGAATCTGCCAAAGAAAGGTGGGAGAAACTCATTAGCAGTAATGAAGGCAATGAGAAGGTAAAGGATGCCAAGCTTCAAACCTATAGATTAAAGTTTGAACAACTAAAAATGAAAGAGGATGAAATTGTTGGGAAGTACTTTCTGAGAGTTGAAGAACTAGTAAATGCAATGAAAGGACTTGGTGAAAAAATTGAGGAAGCCTCTTTAGTTCAGAAGATTTTAAGATCTCTCCCTGATAGATTTAATCCAAAAGTTTCTGCAATAGAAGAACTGAATGATATTAAAATTCTTCCTATTGTCCAACTCCTAGGAAATATGACTTCTTATGAAATGAGGATAGGTAAAGATAAACCCACCTCTAGAGAAGCATCATTTAAAGCATATAAGAATGAGGATTATGAGCTTGATGAAATGGAAGCAAAATTCATGAGAAGACTAAAGAAAGGATCATGCAAGTACCAAGGCAAGTTGCCCTTCAAATGTTTTAACTGTGGAAAGATAGGCCACTTTGCATCTAAGTGTCCACACAAGAAGAAGGACCATAACTCTGAAGGTGAAGAAGTACAAATCCAAGAGATTTGGTAAAACAAAAAGTTTATGTGTAAACAATGATGACTCTTCAGAAGACACAGATAATGATTCTTCTTGTGAAGATAAGGTTAATGACTTTATGCTTATGGACAAAGAGGATTATGATTATAAAAGCACATGAAGTGATGTTAATGATGAAGAAGCTGTGGTTGACTTGGAAGGAGAACTGATCAGTGCCCTAGAAGAAATTGCTAGACTCAGATTTAAGAAGAAAAAGAAAAAACAATTGCTGATACAGTTCAAGAAATACAGTAAAAAACCTGATGAAGACTTTGCCTTGCTAAAAGTGGAATTAGAAGAGGCAAAGAAAATAAAGGACATTCTAAAACAACAACTATCAGAGAACAAGGCAAGATGTGAAGCCTTGGAAGAAGAGGTAGTAAAACCCAGAAAATAGATGGAGAAGTTTAAAGCATTGTATCTCCAAAATATTCCAATAATTAAAGACTCAACATAACTAAACGACATTCTAAGCAAACATAAATCTCCTTTGTTGAATACTAGTTTAGGGTATGTAAGTGGTTCAAGCAGCAAACAACTAGAAAAAAAAGAGCCAGTAAAGATGATCAAGTTCCAAGTCAACAGATAATCAGACCATGTGAGTACTCTGCCACCAAAAGCTAATAAAGACAAGATGATCCCTGATAAAAAACAAAGATATCAGAATATGGAGCAACAAATTCCAAGAAGAAGGTCGTCCTTCAGGTACCAAAATTTCTTCCATGGTTACTATTTTTACTGCTTTAATTTTGGCCATAAGATTGCAAATTGTCAAATTAATTTTAGAGACATGCAACTGAAGAGATTAAGAAATAAAAAATCTTTGCAACATAGAACTAAACAACCAATGAGTAGAAAAATTTGCACCAATCACTTTGACTTATTGAACAATGAGCTCAAATTCCATAATTGTCATAACTTCGACCACAAAGTTGCAAGCTGCCATCTGAAGAATTACAAAGCAGATCCAAGGATAAAACCCTTAACTAGAAATGCCAGCACATGGAAAAAGAAAGATAATGAAAAATGTGGCCTATTACTTTCATCTCAAAAACAAAAAGACCCCTGGTATATAGATAGTGGATGTTCCAAGAACATGACTGGAGACAAGGATAATTTTATGTCTATAAGTAAAAGAAAAATAGGAAATGTGACCTTTGGAAATGATGAACTAGGTAAAATAAAGGGTAAAGGGATGGTGAGTTTGAGTAATGGAAAAGGAAAAGCCCATGATGTTCTGCTTGTAGACGCGCTGAAACATAATTTTCTCAGTGTAATTCAAATGTGTGACATAGGATGTGAAGTGGTGTTCACTTCCAAAGATTGTAAGATAAATTCTGTAAAATTAGGACACGTGGTGGCTAAAGGCATAAGGACAGATAATAATGTATATGTGCTGAAATAAGATAGAGAAGAGTGTCATCTAAGCAAACATGGTGAAAGCTAGTTATGGCATAGGATACTTGGACATATAAACTTTGACCACTTAATCAAGCTCAAAAATTTTGAGGCAGTAAAAGATCTTCCAAGAATATCAAAGCCACAAGATTCTGTGTGTAAACCTTGGCAAGTAGGAAAGCTAACTAGGACATAGTTTAAATCCAAGAGCTCTACTTCAATAGAGAAACCACTCCAATTAGTTCATATGGATCTATGTGGACCATCAAGATAGGAATGCACAAGGAAAGAAAACTACTTCATGCTGATCATTGATGATTACTCCAGACTCACTTAGGTTGCTTTTCTCAAATAAAAAGCTGAAGCATTTGAGAAATTTAAAATATTTAAGGCTTTAACTGAGAATCAAACTGACAACAGGTTTAAGGCAGTAAGATAAGACATAGGAGGAGAATTTATGTCAAGTGATTTCAAGGAATTCTGTGATAAACATGGGATTGTTGGCACAGGGGGAGAACCAGGGTTCAATGCTACAACAACGCACCAACAAATCCCTAACTACTGGCCCTTTCGGAAACACCTGCGAAGCAAATTAAGTCTCACTTGAGGTAGAGACATGAGTGGTTGCAAGACTCATGTGTCTGCAACCTTAGCTGGGACATAGATCTATGATTATAATACTTAATACAACTCTTAGTACCATCAGTTCCTTAATATGTAATCACTATTCACTTCGCTGATACAACAAAGCTTTGCAGCATTCACATTAATCTACAATATTCAAGCACTTAGCATATAACATATGAACACATCAAGACAAAGCACAAAGCACATGACACAGTGTTTATGTGGTTCACCCCCACCCTGGGGCTATGTCCACCAACTCTTCTCCTTTATTTGTCTTCGGTCAATCGGTTACAAGCACAAACCCTTCAAAACCCTTACTCCACACATGATAAAGGATATGCGCAGCTCGCTAGTTCCTTCTTCCTTGAGCTACAACACAAAGCTCTCCACAATCTGCTACAAGGATCTGCACTTAGCTCTGCAAGTCTCTTACATTCATGCACAGAGCACTTACAGACTCTACTCGCACTTAGCATACATTCACATCACATTGATGCACTATTCTCTCCCCTTTCCTACATTTCCTATCCTTCTATTTATACATACAAAATATGCCTAAACATGGGTAAACCCATGGGCCGACATCCCTCAACTTGTAGTATGACTGCAACTATTTTTTATGCTCATCAACGTGCACTGTGATATAGATGAAATGGTGGTCTGCTCTGAATTTCATCAAGGGCTTGAACCTGTGGAGAGTGTTCGGGGTTATGCGAGGCACAGAATGTATGGCTACCTTCAACTGGTTGTAATGAGTATGGAATATGACATTCGATTTCCATTGCTTGTTCATGTCGTTTGAGTACCATAGTGTACTAAACTTCACGGATAAAGGTTCAAACGACTTGATGTTCGGGAAGGTCGCACCTTCCGACATCTCCCATGCGATAAAAGCGACCAAGATGAGAAGCCAACTGAAGTGGAACTCATATCCTTGATCTTGTGCTTCTCTGCAGTCCAATTCCAACTGGTTTATGAGGTACTTTGCCCAATTAATTTGTAGGCCCTCCGCGCACTTCCCTGCGAGGTCGACTACAAATCTAGTCACTTGGGTGGGTCGGTTCTGGTGAACTAACTTCCCTACGATCAATTGACAGGATAGGTGCACTGCGCCGCTCTCGATAGAGGCTACCTTGTAGCCTCACGTTCCCTTCTTGACATCCCTGTAGGTGTCTTTAATCTTCTGCGTAAGAGCGCGATCCATGGTTTTTCTAGGGTAGAAATCCTATGGGTCAGGGCCTTGCATGCTCATGATCCAATTAATCAACGTCGGATCCACTGTGATACGATGACTCAACAATAAATATCCTCCATGGTAGGAGGACAATAGTAACTTGACGCATACGTTCACTTCTTGGTGCCTTCCGAAGTGCGGGATCTTCATAACGTTGAGGAGGGTGGACGGTGCGAGGTTATGGGTCCATGAGTGCGGTATGATCTTTGAGTTCTTTCCCTTGGTTCTTGTTAGATACTTGTGCGGGGCAAGCATGTTGTACACCTTTAAGTCACCGAGGTTGAAGTCGCTAAACTTCAACGTTGCAATCTTATCATGGTCTACGTGCACTACGCGTATCCCCTTTGGGAGGTACATAGTGACCAATTCATATTCAAAGTCTCTGGGCACACTGGCTTAGTTTATCGCACCGCTAAGAGGTGGTAGATAAGCAGGTAGAATGCTCGAAATCATCTTAGCATTCGCTAATTCATCCTTGTGTTTAGTTCGCCTTTAACATGACAGTCCAGCTCTATGAGTAGTGGATGGGAACGCTTTCATTGTTCTTGTGGATGAAGGTTGGATACCTTCAGACATCAACATGGATTTCTCATTCATCAAGTCGATCAAAACTTCCTCAAAAACTTTCTTTGCAGTGCTCAATGCTTCCGACATACACACTCGGGGTGAGAAATTCGCGGGTTTGGGGAGAAACTTAGACACGGTAATGAGATAGAGAGTGAGAGAACAATGATCACTGTACAAACTTGGCTTAGTTTGTGGGCTCAAATTCTCAATTAGAAAAAGTGTTCTTGGTGCATGGCGTGACGGGATAAATAGGTAACTCGACAACGGTTCGCTTACAATGGGTATGAGACTCCATTAACTCATGTTCGATCCATTATGGCTCGGCCCAATGGTCTAATGACAAACCTTTATTGCTTTTCTCCCTGTTCGAAGCAAGAGTCGAACGAATATATCGGCCCCAATGACTATATTGCTTCATCCTGGCGAAGTGCCATGTGTCATTGTTCTGATATCCTGACAAAACTCCGATTCTGCAATTTTTCTTTCTATGAGATCTCCTCTAGAACCTCCTGTAACTTTTCAGTCTTAGCCTTATTCTTTCTTAACTGTAGAGCCTTTTTTCCAGTGAGCTTCGTTTCGATAGTTCTTTTTCCATTCTGATTCTTGTCTTCTGTGGTCTTAGTCACTTCGCGCTACTGAGATTTTTCCCTAGGGTTCCTGGATAATACTTCTTCTTTGTCTGGGATAGGTAATTCAATATTCTGTGGATTCTCTAGTGTTCTCTTAACTTTGACATCTGGGTTACTATCATTAAATATCTTCAAGTTTCTCTCCTGTTCTTCAATCAAGCATGTGATCCTTCTGGTCATAAAATCTTTTAACTCTTTCTTATTTTGTTCCAAAACTTCTTCTTGTTCTTTTCGTCTGGCTTGATCTCTATCAATCCAAGGTTTTCCTTTTAACATGGTAAACAGGGCGCGGTTCTCAATAAATTTAGTAATCTCAAAATCTTCTTCCATTGAAGTTCCATTAATTGTCATAGGTATCTGAGCGAGCCTCCCACACAGGTTTACCAGTTTTCCTCTGAATATCCTTATTCCTCCTAGTGAAGGGGTCATAGTAGGCCTTCCTATAGCTTCCCAAGTTCTCTCTGTCATGATATTCACTTGTGTTTCCTCATCTAGAACACAGTCAATGTCGAAGTCTCCTATTCTTTCTTCAAGACATTCTTTGTCTTTAAAGATCTCTGATAATCTAACATGTTAGTGGTCATCCAAGGTTTCTTTCATCTATAGTAATACCTTCTTTGATTATTCCCGGGGTTCTGCTATAGCCTTAGTTTCTGGATCTGTCTTAGAGTTTTCTTGTCTTATGTTCATACTTTCAAGTTTAGCAATCATTTTGGGGCAATCCAACACTTCATGGTCTAGAGCTTTGCAACAAAGACAACTAGGTCTTCCACCAGGGCATTCCTTAGCAAGAAGTCCCGATCTTCTGCAACTGTAACAGAGGGTTAATCCTCTTTTTATTTTAAATGATCCCCAACCTCTTCTGTACTGCGCACTAGGATCATAGGAGCTAACCTGCAATAAATTATTTCAAGGTTCTTGCATCCATTTGTTAGTCCAAACATTCTTTATATGCATTGGTATAACATATCTTTGACTAGTCTTATCAGATCTACTCATATCAAACCTTCTTTTATCTATTAATACCCTAGTTTTCAAGCTAGGACATATCCTATCAATCATACCTAGATCCATACTCTAGAAATAAAAAATTCTACTTATCTTACTTCTACAGAGCACAAATCTTCCAGATCAAAAAAATTTCGCTATTTTCACCTTTATCAGAGCACAAAGCTTGCAGATCTTTATCTCTTTTAATAATAAATTATTACTTTTACCTTTCTTAAAGCACCAAGCATTCAGATCTTGCTTCTTTCCTTTAGACCTGATATTCTTTTCTTCAGATCAAGCTTCTTTCTTTCAGATCCGACCTTCTTTCTTTAGCACAGAGCTTTATAAATCAAGTAGAATACTATGCACCAGGGCACAACTCTTTTGCACAAAGATTTTTCTTCCTCAGTTCCCAACAATCACAGTTTCAGGTCCCGACAATAGAACCATTTGTTGGCACAGGGGCAGACCCAGGGTTCAACGCTACAACAATGCACCAACAAAGCCCTAACTACCGATCCTTTTAGCAACACCTGCGAAGTAGATGAAGTCTCTCCCAACGTAGAGGTAGGGGTGGTTGCAAGACTCAGGTGTTTGCAACCTTAGCCGGGACACAGACCTGTGATTATAATACTTAATACATTTCTTAGCACTATCAGTTCCTTAATATGTAATCACTATTCACTTCGCTGATACAACAGAGCTTCGCAACATTCACATTAATCTACAGTATTCAAGCACTTAGCATATAAAAATGGATCAGAATGAGCACATCAAGCACTAAGCATGACTATCTAGATCAGATCTAACATTCTCACATATAATAAGCACAAAGCATAAATAGATCTAGCTAAACATATAAAAGCACTTAGCATATAACATATGAACACATCAAGACAAAGAACAAAGCACATGACACAATGTTTATGTGGTTCACCCCCACCCTGGGGTTACGTCCACCAACTATTCTTCTTTATTTTTCTTCGACCAATCGATTACAAGCACAAAGCCATCAAAACCCTTACTCCACACATGAAAGAAGATCTGTGTAGCTCGCTAGATCCTTCTTCCTTGCGCTACATCACAAAGCTCTCCATAATCTGCTACAAGGATCTGCACTTAGCTCTGCAAGTCTCTTACAGTCATGCACAAAGCACTTACAGACTCTAATCGCACTTAGCATACATTCACATCACATAGATGCACTATTCTCTCCCCTTTCTTACATTGCCTATACTTCTATTTATACATACAAAGTAGGCCTAAACATGGGTAAACCCATGGGCTGACATCCCATTCCCGTTACATATTCCCAAAAACCCAAAAAGGGGTCCGAGATCCCATGATCTCCTCTTCGTCTTGCGCTCCTCTTTCGACAGGCTGTCGAAGTCTCAAAATAGGTCAACATGACCAAGAAACTCCCAAAACTTGGTCAAGGGCCAACATGGATCAAGAGATAATACACAATCCCAGGAACTCCACAACAAAATGGAGTAGTTGAGAGGCAAAACAAAACAATTTAGCAAATGGCTATGTCAATGATGAATGAGAAGAACATTGATTAAACCTACTGGGTAGAATCAATCCACACAACAATCCATATTCTTAACAAATCCCATGTCAGACCACACAGTGACAAGACACCTTATGAACTATGGTATGAAAGACCTGCTTCAATCAAACACTTCAAAGCCTTTGGGAGTAAGTGCTACATAAAGAATAATAATGAAAACTTTGGCAAGTATGATGATGAGGCTGATGAAGGCATATTCTTAAGATATGATACCAATAGTAAAGGATATGAATTCTTTAATAAAATATTGTATAAATTAGTTGATTGCATTGATTTAAAGGTTGATGAAGGAGTCCCAGTAAGAGAGGTGAGCAATATTGAGTCTTCTACAGAGGACACAGCTGAAGCTGAAGATGAACAGGTCCAAGAATTAGAAGGAGAAGAATCTGAGTTAGATACAAATACTTTGCAAGACTCAAACCAGGAGATCAAAACAAAGACACCCTCTAGAGTTATTAGGAAGAATCATCTTGAACATCAGATAGTTGATCATCTAAACCAAGGAGTTCAGACAAGAAAGCAATTGAATAATGTCTCAGAACAATCTCATATTGCCTTTCTGTCTTTTCTTGAACCTAAAGACTTTAATGCAACCAGTGAAGATGACCATTGGGTTAAAGCCATGAATGATGAAATTGACCAGATTGAGAAAAAAAATACTTGGGAGATGGTTCCTAGACCTGAAGGTAAAAATGTCCTAGGTTCCAAATGGGTCTTTAAGAATAAATTGAATAAGTAGGGACAAGTTGTTAGGAACAAATAAAGATTGGTCTATAAGGGCTATGTACAGATTGAAGGACAATATTTTGATGAAACCTTTGCACCAGTGGCAAGATTGGAAGCCATTAGAATGTTTCTTTCCTATGCATGTCATAAGAAGTTTAAATTCTATCAAATGGATTTCAAGTCATCTTTTCTAAATGGAGATCTAAACTAAGAAGTCTATATGGAACAACCAAAAGGTTTCCAACTGTCAGATAACCCTGACTTTGTCTGCAAACTGAAGAAAGCCTTATATGGGCTGAAACAAGCTCCTTGTGCCTGGTATTACAGACTGGATAAGTATCTCTAGACAAAGGGTTCAAGAGAGGAACAATTGACAACAACCTATATATCAAAACAAAGGACAATGATTTTCTCATTGTGTTGGTCTATGTAGATGAAATCATCTTCGAAAGTAATAATGCTTCATTAGTACAATGGTTTGCTTCTACCATGCATTCTGGATTTGAAATGTCTATGATAGGGGAACTGTCATTTTTTCTTGGTCTGCGAATTACTTAGAGGTATGAAGGAATATTTCTTTCTCAGGATAAATATCTAAGATAAATGTTGAAAAGGTTTCAAATGGAAGATTCTACACCTATTAGTACACCTATGGTGGTTGGTTGCAATCTCAGTAAAGATGATATTTCACCTGATGTTGATCAAAGAACATATCGATCAATGATAGGTAGTCTTCTGTACATCACAACATCTCGTCCTGATATAATGCAAGATGTTGGAATGGTAGGTCGTTATCAGTTTGCTCCTAAACAAAGTCATTTAGCAACTGTCAAGAGGATATTCAAATATTTGAAGGGTACAATGACTTAAGGTCTTTGGTATCCTAGAAATAAAAAATTTCAATTAACTGCATATTTAGATGTTGATTGGGCAAATTGTTTGGATGAGAGACAGAGCACCAGTGGAGGTACATTCTTCTTAGGTGATTCATTAGTAGCATGGATTAGTAAGAAGCATGCATCTATTTCATTATCAACTACAGAGGCAGAGTACATTGTTGTTGCTACTTGTTGCACTAAGATTTTATGGATGATACAAACTCTTGAATATTTGAAGGTAACTTATATTGATCCAATTCCACTTCACTGTGATAACACCAGTTCCATTAGTGTCTCCAAGAATATTTTTCTTCATTCAAAGACTAAGCATATACCGATAAAATATCATTTTCTCAAAGAACATGTTACAAACAGACTTGTTCAACTGCGTTATATTCCAACCACAGAACAAATTGCAGACATCTTTACTAAACCCCTAGCCATGACACCATTTGAATATCTTCATTAGAAGATGGGTGTCATCCCTTCTCTCACCTAAGAGAGTCCATCCTGTCAAGGGGAGTATGTGTTGGTTGAATATCTGATACCTCCATAGTGGTTCATGAAACATTAGTAGATCAAATGAAACAAGTTGAAACAAATGAAACACAAACCCAAACACTAGAAAATAAAGAAGCAAAAGTACATACTAAGGAACTAGAAAAACAATTAGCTCTTTCAATCTGGAAATTGAACTGAATAAAATTAAGATTCCAGTACCTTTGATAGAACTCGCTAAGAATCCATTATATAAGAAACCAATTTCAAAATTCATAATTTTTATGGTTTCAGAGAGTCAAGCTGATGTTAATAATCTGCAGGATGAGTGTCCAACAATCATGTTTGGGCCTGATATTGAAAATGATAAAGATTTTGCGGCTCCATTTTATATTAGACTTACTGTACATGATCATTTGTTACATAATTCTATTCTAGACTCAAGTGCTTCACATAATCTAATGCCAAAGGAAATAATGGATAAATTGGGATTGCAAATTACCAGACCTTATCAAGACTTATATTCTTTTGATTCTAGGAAAGTTAAGTGTTTGGGTATGATAAATGATTTAGTTGTAAATCTGGCCCACATCCTAGTTAAAAATGTTCTTATGGATGTGGTAGTAGCTAATGTACTTGAAAAGTATGGCATGATTTTATCAAGATCATGGGGTGCTAAGTTAGGAGGATCAATAAAATTAGATATGACGTATGCCACGATTCCTATTTTTGGTGGGAAATTTACGAGATTGTATAGAGAGACAAGACTAGATTATACAATCAATGATCCATAAAATCCTAATAATTATCCAGTTTATGTTTCCGATCAGGACTCAGGAAACTGTATGTTATCTATTGATAATGATTTTGAAACTTGTACAGAGAATGAGAATGAGAAAGTTAAAATATTTGAGGAGAATGTAACTATTAGAGAAGAAATGGGGAAAATGTATTTCGATGGTGCCTCTTCGTGGGAAGGAGCTGGAGTGGAGTATTATTTGTGGCACCAAATGATGAGTATTACATTCCATTTTCTTATGGATTGCAGTTTGATAATGATTATACAAATAATGTATGTGAATATGAAGCTTTGATTTTAGGATTAGAAGCTACTAGAAAGCTCAAAATTCAACACTTAATTGTATATGGGGATGCAAAACTTATTGTGAAGCAAGTGAGACGAGAATATCAGGAAAACATCCCAGAATGAGATCCTATCAAAATTGTGCATGGGACTTAATTGAAAATTTCTTCCCGTCTTTTAATATTCGTGCTATTCCAATATTGCATAATTAACATGCTAACTCCTTATATAAGGAAACCCACACTTTCATTCCATCCATTGTTTTAAAATTCAAGTAGAAAATTGAGATGAGACACAAACCTTCAATACCAGATAACGTTCATTATTGGAAAATTTCTGAAGATGATGAACAACTAAAGAAGTTCCTTGAAATGGTCATTGAATTTTCCGAAACTAACATTGATCAAGAAAATCAAAATGATCCATCTTGGATTATGCAGGAAGGAGAATCTGAAGAAAAGTTCAAGAACAAGATTGCAAATCATAAAATGCTTCTATTGAAAAATAATCATATTCTGAAAGGACTCTTTCCTTTGGAAAGACTCTTCGATCAACACAATATCCCTTTGAAATCTACCTTGCAGCCTCAACCAGAAGAAGTTGAAGATTGTAATATTGGTTCTAATGAAAGCTCAAAGCTTATAAAGCTGTCTAAATATATTCCCATTGAACAAAAGAAAAAATATGTAGAATTGCTTAAGGAATATAAAGATGTTTTTGCATGTTCCTACGAAGATCTGAAAATGTATGATACTTATATTGTAGAGCATAAGATTCCTCTAAAACCAGGTGTTAATCCCTTTAAACAAGATTTTTGATAGATTAATCCTATTCTTTTTCCTGTAATAGAAAGAGAGGTTAAGAAACTTCTAGATGCAAAAATTATTGTTCCTCTTAGATACTCAGAATGGGTAGATAATATTGTACCAGTCAGAAAGAAAAATAGGGAGATAAGACTATGTGTGGATTTTAGAAATCTAAATTGATCTTTATTAAAATATGATTACCCTCTTTAGAAAATGGATCACATTCTTGAAAGGGTATTTGGGGAAAATAAAATTTCTATGGTTGATGGTTTCTCAAGATATAGTCAAATAGCTGTCCATGAGGATGATAAAGAAAAAAATGCATTTACTACTCCATGAGGAACTTTTATGTATGATAAAATGCCATTTGGTTTGATGAATGCAGGTGCAACTTTTAAAAGAGCCATGAATATATATTTTGTTGGTGAGAGAGACAAATTTGTTGTTATTTATTTAGATGATTTGATAGTATTTTCCAATTTTGATGCAAAACATTTAAAACACCTCAGACAAACTTCTGATAAATACATAAAATTTGGTTTGTCTCTAAATCCTAAGAAATATCATTTTTCCATGCAAGAAGGTAAGTTGTTAGGTCATATTATATCAAAATATGGGATTAAAGTTGATCCAAAAAGAGTTCAATCCATTGATAAGATTATTTACCAAGAAATAAAAAAGAAATTCATTCATTCTTAAGAAGAATCAATTTCTTGAGAAGATTCATTCCGAATTTTGTTGAAATTATTAAATTGATCACATATATGATGAAGAAATACAATGAGGTGAAATCGATGACAAAAGATAGGGTATCTTTTCAACAAGTCAAAAAATCCATAGGAGAAGCACCAATTTGGTAAATCCATATTATTCAAAGGAATTTTTATTATTTTCTTTTGCATCTGAACATACAATTGCAACAATTCTTTTACAGAAAAATAATGATGGATTTGAACATCCTATTGCCTTTTTTAGTAAAATCCTTAAAGTACTGTCAAATAAATCTTAATTTAGCCTGATAGCGATGGAAGAAGAGGCAAATGGTTGGAAAAAATTCAAGAATATGATCTAGAAATCAAACCAACCAAATTAGTAAAAGGACAGGGTTTAGCAAAATTGCTTGTTGAATCCAATCTTAACGCTCTTGGAATTAATCACTTTGATTCTGAAAATAATTTAATAGATATTGAAGAAATTGATGATCAAGTACCAACAAATCAAATAGTTGAAAATTTTTCTTCCTCCCCTTGCTATAAAAAGATAGTGTCATACCTTCTCACTCTTCAGTTCCCTGTTGATATGACTCCTGCAAAAGCAAGAATGTTAAAATTACAGGAAATCAAATATTGCATTATTGATGGTAAGCTATACTAGAAAAATCATTTAGGTTTCTTATTAAGTTACCTAACAAAGTCTGAAACAGAAGGTGTTATTGAAGAGTTTCACAAAGGAATATGTGGAGGACACCATGCTTGGAGAGCAATAAAATACAAAATCTCAAGGGCAGAATATTATTGGCCAAAATTGTTTACTGACGTAAATGCAAGGGTTAGAACTTGCAGATAATGCCAACTCTTTATTGGAAAGCAAAACCTTCCTACCTTACCTTTAGTCCCCATCAAAGCTAAAGCCCCTTTCCAAAAATGGGGCTTAGATTTCATCGAAGAAATTCACCCTCAATCTAGTGCCCAACACAAATGGATCTTAACTACTATTGATTATTTTTCTAAGTGGGTAGAAGCCATTTCCACTAGGAATTCTATAGACTCAGTGGTAATAAATTTCTTGGATGAAAATATTTTAGCAAGATTTGGTTGTCCAAGAAAAATAATTACAGACAATGCACAAGCTTTTAAATCTATTGCTATGATAAACTTTTGTCAGAAATATAATATTATTTTGGTCCATTCTACAACCTATTTTCCTCAAGGAAATGGACTAGAATAATCTTCTAACAAAAGTTTGATGAGAATAATTAAGAAAGTTCTGAAAAAAAATAAAAATTTTGGCATACACATTTAAAATATGCTCTATCGGAAAACATAATCAACACCAAGAAATCAATAGGTACATCACCTTTTTAGTTGGTTTATGGAACACATGTTATTTGACCTATTAATCTTACTCTTCCTCTGATGAAATTATGGCAGGATGCAGATGAAGAAACAAATGATTTGATAAGAAGAATCAATCAAATGATTGAGGTCCAATAGAATAGGGAAGAAGTTAATGAAAAACTTCAAAGATATCAAGATAAAACGAGGGCTATCTTTGATAAGAAAGCCAAAGATAGAGAATTTATTCCTAGAGATCTAGTTCTAAAATGGGAAGCTAGAAGACAAGATGCTGGAAAACATGGAAAATTTGATGATCTTTGGTTTGGTCCTTATAAGATTGCAAAAATTGAAGGAAGAAATATTTCTCTCTTGAAAATCTAAATGAAGAGATTCTTGATTCCCCTATCAATGGGCGTTATTTGAAACATTTCATTCAGTAGTTTAGTTTTCAATTTTATTTTTGTTTTTCATTATAAATACCGATGTCGATTGGGTTTACATTGGCAATTTACTTTCAAGTTTTTTATTACAATTGAATTAAGTACTCGTTATATGAATCTCGATTCGATTAAGGATTTTGAGTGACTTATCTTTTATTTCTAGTTAAGTTCAAAATTTGGAAAATGTTAGCTGTTGGTTTGAATATTATTTTTTCGTTAAAAATAGAGCGATGTAAATAAATTGACTTTGAAATTTTGTTATTTAGCTATGAATAAATAAAGAAACATAAGCTCATTTTATCTTACCTTATATTTCTAATCCCTATAGAATCACTAGAATTTACCATTAAACAAACTTTCACATGTTGTTTTCACACGTAAGGTGAAATTTTTCTTTTAATTCTCAATCTTTCGTGAAAACGTATATTTAGGTATTTTCTTTGAAACCTTGTGATTTGATATTAAAAGATGTTTGGTAGTCATCTCAACAAAATATCAAATAATGAAATTAATAATATAACCATCTATTTGCTCATAGGAAAAAGTATAGTTAATTTTGAGGGGTTATTAATCTCATGGTGATCTAAACGTGTAGCTAGTTATACATAATTATATATTTTAATAGTTATCATCCCAGAGTGTTATGAAAAAAACAAATTTCCCCTATCCTATAGCAATAGATAAAGAAAAAATTAGATGGTGAAAGGAAATTCAGAAAACTAATTGTCCCCATCTCAAAGAAAATTAAAAGTAGGATGGTGAAAGGAAATTCATCTTATGAACATTGATAACTTCACCGGGGCTATGGACGCCTGGATGGAAGTGAAGTAACGTCTTAATGGGAAATACAAATACCTTCACCGGGACTATGGATGCTTGGCTTGCAGTGAAACAATGTTTGTGATGACTATAATGAACTATGACTACATATCTTACATTTATACCATGTTATTAATGCTTTTCATAATTCTCTGTATTGGATCCAAATGAGTTCTCTTTCTAAGAGATGATAATCATCAGTTTGACCTTTAATATTTTAGTCATGGTCTGATTAATTACCTTAGATATTGCTTGAGTAAACTTATATAAATAGGTTTTTAATAGCATACTTGAAATTTATAAGTCAACAATGTTAAGGTTGTATTCTCATAGTTCGAATGATTCCGATAAGAGATTTTATCTTTGTTAAAGTAAGTTAAAATGTGTTTCAAATATTTCATTGTTTATTTTGAAGATAGTGAGATAATGACTCCATTTACCCAATAAAGGCACTTGGTCTACAATTCTTAGGTGCCTCACAGTGAGTCACCATCCCTAGTTGGAGCTTATGTTAGAACATAAGTCAAAATATGAAATAAATATTGAAATTTTGAATCCTTTTTTAAAATTGTTCTTGATTTTGTCGATTGATAAATTAAATTTTGCTTTAGAATTACTATTTTATACACTAATAAATTTGTTGTTTGTGTTTCAACAGGGCAGATCCATTCTAAATCGTCAAATCCTGACGCATATTAATATCGACGATTCACAAGATTTTGGGGATACAGAGCTTCACAATGTTTAATTCATGCAATATTCCTATTCGTGGTTCCACTCCAGGACTTCAACCTTTGATGTAATTTGAAGATTTTGTTTCAAGTTATCCTGAATCCCCGAAGTCCCGAAGCCTGAAATCAATCCAATGTTATATCCTCTCCCTTGAAGTTTTTATTCAGGATTTTGTGCTTCAGGATTTTAAACTCTTTGTTTATTGAACCTTTTTAGTCTTGAATTACGAAGCTTCAGAGCTCCGAAGTTACGAAATATACATTCATAAGGGAAATACTCAATTGACGTGTCCTATGTTACCTAACATTCATTACATGTGGAGACATGTGGAACTTATTTTAGGCATTTTAGGACACATAATTCACACATTTCAGGATGACACATGTCACCCATGTTCTTATGACATGTCATCATTTGTGACGTCATCTTGCCATGTCACTCCAAGATACTATTCTCTAGGATATCATATGATCAATGAATCCAAGAAGTGTCGAAGGTCCAAACTAACGAAGTGATGGAGATTAAAGGATAAGTAATGATTAATAAATCTTGATTAAGGGTAACTAATCACTTCATGACTCCGACCTTCAGGATAATTTTAACATTCTCTATTCAATAGCTCCAAATTCCCCAAGTGTCGAAATACTTATTCTCGCTAATCCAAATTATTAACGATAATTAAACATGATTAGGGTAATATATTCATGTAAAGTTTACCTCTGTTAGGTAATAAATTTACCATATTTTAGCATTATGACCTTGTCATTCAAATGAGAAATATTAAATGTATAATTAATGGCATATTTAATTATGATTTGATAAAATATTTGAACTCCACCTCTTCTCTGTATTCGCATTCAGAACTCTACCTTGTCTATGCATTCACATTCACAAGCATTATTTTTCTTACAGGAGTGAATATTGTCAACAAGAAGTCATTGTGCCTCATAGGGGAGAAAAAAAACAGGTCCAAGACTAGTCTGCAGAGGAGACAAACCCAAATTCTGATTTGTTTTTGATTACTACTGCTCGTTTAACAGGAAGCATCAAATATTGGGCACAGGTTTACGAAGTCCTTGAGGATGAGAAATCCATAGTTTCTGATGATGGAAGAGAGGGGGAAGATGTTCTAAATATAAACAAGATCAAGGAGGTCCCCAAGTCAGAATTACATAAGGTTGCAACATGAACAAAGCTATTTCCCTACACATGCATGATACAGTGGGCTCTGGAGCATGTGGATATACCAACCAAAATCATCTACAACCATCAAAGGACTATTGTAGGCTTGTTTCAAGTTGAAGATATCTATGTAATGTATACATTTTCTAGTAATCCGAGATATGTTTACAATGCAAAATTTGTGAAAAAGTTTGAGAAAGAGGAATGTATAGTTTATGATAGAACTGTCCATGATATAGTTAAAAATTAGTGGGGGAATGAAAACAAATTTAAAGAAGACAAACATGGTATATATTCTACAACTTCTTGTGATGCACATATTATGTACATAGTTATGATGCTCTGTAGATTGTATGGAAAGAAAAACCTTGCACATTTCACAATAGATTGGGTCCCTATTATTCATTTAGTTGTAGAAGGTTTCACTTTTAATTGGGGAAAGTTTTTTTCTGATAACTTGGTCAAACAAATATGGTTTTATACAAGTCAAAGGTCTAAAGGTGAACCAAGTCCTTTTTATATGTAAGCATATATTATGGATGCTATATGTTACAAAACCCCTTTGCCCTTGATGAATTGGAATTGGACTTTGGAAACTTCAGAGCCAGTACACATCTATCATTCTAAACTGTGGGAGGAAAATGAAAAATAATATTTTTATGAAATTTTCCATAATGTTATCACCTTGATTCATGAAGCTCTATATGGAAACCTTCCTCCCAGGATCTCTGAGCATATTATGGGAAATTTAGGTACAATTGCAGACTAGTATATCGGGAAGATTTTTTCTTATATTAGAGTTTATGGTTGTTTGACATCTCCTCATGCTTTACCAATTTTTTTTCTAGATAGGCTCATTTGTAGGGAAGTGGCATACCAAACCATTTCTGCGGGTATAACTAAAGAATTGAAGGCAACATAGAAGAGGGTATGGCCAACTTATCCCATACAAGTTGGTGAATATTCCTTGTTAGATTTTGGACATGCTAAGATTGAAGCTTCATCCTTAGAAGATATTACATTGTCTTCTACTGAATTCAAAAGACACAACCCACATAAGGTGGGTGAAAATCATTTGGTTCAGTTTGTTATGAAAAAGTAATTTCGTGAAGATTCTCCACTTGATGATATTTTCAAAGGGGAAAAGTCATAAGATGAAGTTCTATCAAGGATCCAGACTCTTCCTAACAAATAAAAAATATATTTTCTTAATTTTCAAAAGCACAAGAGAAGTTGTCTATGAAATATTTTACAAGCAGAGCAAAGTCCTACCCATAATGGTAATCCAACTTCAAAAGTGATACCATATTCTAATACTAAGAAACATGATTTTTCTAAGGTCAAAACCAAGGAAGCTAATAAAACACCAGAGACATCATCAAAATATACAACAATAAAGGAACCAACTCTACCAAGTAATACCTTACAAGAAACATTGGCAATGTTTGAAGATTTTATGAAACATGAACATGTTTTTCCTCAGATGACTTCAATCACTGAAACTCCATTAAAGGATATTACTACTCAAGGGGAATCTAACGCACTTACATCACCCATTCCATCCTTAACTCCTCTTGCATTAAGCTTTGAGATACATGGTACAAAGGTAGTAAATGTTGAATACCCGACACCTATTGAGACAGAAGAAATGCCTTCATAAGACTTCTTCTTCAACAAGAGGAGGGAAGTTGTTGTGTAGAGAGAGATTTAGAAGAAAGGAGGTGTAATAAAAGAAGGCATAAAATGATATTTGATGGTTAGGGACAAAGTGACCCTTAATTTGCAAAACATGTAGCTGATTATTTGGGAGCCTTTGCTACAAAAAACTTATGTTTTATGGACAATTTAAGAGAAAATATTGATCAGGAGGATATTTAATTAAGAAGATGCAAAATGATTTGAAACATACAGAAGTAATTATTAGGGAAATAGTTAATTCTAAACTAGTTCAGGTTCGACAAAATCATGAACAACAGATCAAACAGTTGGAAGAAAAATTAAGAACAAGTCTTCAAGATCAACAAATGTTGAAAAATACTTTGTCTCAAAAAGATGCATTACTTCTTCATTTAAAATATCAGATCAAAAAGGTTGAAAATAAATTGTTGATATTTATTATTTTAAGAAACATACCCTAGAAGTTAATAATGGATTACAATCATCCCAAAATAGTTTTTGTGAAAGTTTGGAAAGTATTCAAAAATAATATATTATCGTCAATGATTCATTACAAATCATTGTTGATAAAGAAAAAGAGTTGGTCAATACAATATCTAAGTTTCAGGAATTGATGATGTGGAATCAAAGTATAAATGCACTAGGGATTGCTCAGTTTATAGAGTTGGGAAAATTAAAGGATGAAATGGCAATAAGGACTTGGGAAAACAACCTAGAAGAAAGTAAAAGATTGGCCAAAGAAGCCTAAGGAACTTGTTTAAATTCTCTACTGGTTGTAGATGTAGAAATGGATGAGATTGAACTTGGTGATGTTCATTCAATGATTGGGACTCTTAATGTAAATGAGAAGAGAGAATATTTGAAGAAAAACAAATAAAAGAATAAAGATGACATTCAACAAATGACTCAAGTTGTCTTGTAGATTTTAAATCATTTCCTGGTTAAGCACAATTCATAGTGTCAAAGTACTCATCAAGTTGCAATCATAGTTCAAAAGAATTTACCATTGGTACATAGAAAGGATTTTAACTTTTTGTTAAATGTTAGTACAAAGCCCCCTAAGTTCATAGTTGCATTATTAAATTTACACACTCAATAAAAGGATCAACATAAGGCAGTTGCATCTACGAGAAAAAAATGAAGAGAAATGGGATTAAAAAATCTAAGGAAATCTTAGCTGTTAAAAATGGGATTAAAAAATATAGAATGTTTCTTAAACCAGTTCATTTTCTTGTTAGAACTGATTTAAAGCACATGAAAGGGATGTTGACTAATCACAAGTTGCTGGAACAGGGAAATAACAGGGTTCTGCATTGGAGTCTCTGGTTAGAAGGATATGATTTTGATATTGAATATAAACCAGGGAAAGAAAATTGTATTGCAGACCTGTTAACAAGAGAAGCCGCACCTGTTAAAGAAAAACAAATCAAAACAATAACATGGCTTCATCATCCCTGAATACTATATCCAGGGAAGCTCCACCAGGATTCAAATGGATTCTGGTTTGTACAGAATGTAAATACTGTTTGTGTTTTGATTGTCTGGTTTGCTGCATCAAATCTAGCCCTGCCTGTACAAAGATATTAGAATGCTGGTGTGATAGATATATTGGTATTGAATCATATAGTACCTACTTCAGAGAAAGCAGAAATCTATTTAGAGGAATATTGACTGGTGGCCCTCACCAAGGACAAGTCTACATAAGCCTCTTCACTCCTTATCTGACATATCAAGACTATTGCATGATTCTTCATCAGATAAAGTATGATGGATGTTGTTGGATAACATTTGAATGTGATCCGTTCAAAGACCATTATTATTCATGGTCTGGGTGGCTGTATTTGTTGTTCTGGAAATTTTGCCCCAGGGATGCTGATTTCTTCAATCAAACTGATAAAGATGCCTTTANCAGAGAAAGCAGAAATCTATTTAGAGGAATATTGACTGGTGGCCCTCACCAAGGACAAGTCTACATAAGCCTCTTCACTCCTTATCTGACATATCAAGACTATTGCATGATTCTTCATCAGATAAAGTATGATGGATGTTGTTAGATAACATTTGAATGTGATCCGTTCAAAGACCATTATTATTCATGGTCTGGGTGGCTGTATTTATTGTTCTGGAAATTTTKCCCCAGGGATGCTGATTTCTTCAATCAAACTGATAAAGAYGCCTTTAAGATTTGGTTTCATGCAGAAGTTTGTGAGGCCGCTCAACATGAGGCCTGGTTCGTGTTCAGTCTTTCATATGAAACCTGCAATCTTTTAGAACAGTCTTCAAATGGTCCTCCTTGCTATAAAATCAAAAGCAACTATTTTGTCACTACATGTGTTCCAGAAGATGAGCTTATTTCTACCATGCAGGGATCTCCATTCTACAGAAGCTTCAGCTCTCTTCCACCATTTTCTTCTGATCACAGTTCACCACCACCAAGTCATGATTATGACAGTGATTTCTCCTTCGACTCTATAGCAGAATACAATATACACAATATATACAATAGTACGCACATCCAAAGCGGAACTGGATCTTACACAGAGCTTTTACCCTTGAGATCAGTGTTTTTCATTCACTAACTCAGGATCCCGAAGGCAAGAGAAGTGAAGAGGATACACACTGCTCGACTCGGACTAGACTTAGACCTCTCTCAAGACTCTCCCGAAATTTTCGAATGACTGGAATGAGAGCTGAGGGTCTTATTTATACACATTCTAGCAGGTTGCCAGTCACAAGAAAAGGGCAACTGCCGGTTACAAAGATTCTCCGAAAACTCTAGATGGGGCAGCTGTGGACTACAGCTGTTATCTCGTCCCTTGGAGGCTCGGCCATATGGGGACCCATCATAGCTTTTACGGATAGACAAGACTCAAAGTAATGATACTGTCTATCTAAGATTCCTATCTTTACACTGTGGAGTTTACGGAACCCACGAACCATCGGGACACCGCTGTCGGCCCGATAGACATGAATTATTACAAACTTTATTCTGATGGCAGACAAACTTTATTTACAATAGTGGATGCCTGGGTGGTCCATCACGCTTCTAACATATTGTGTATATTGTATTCTGCTATAGAGTCGAAGGAGAAATCACTATCATAATCATGACTTGGTGGTGGTGAACTGTGATCAGAAGAAAATGGTGGAAGAGAGCTGAAGCTTCTATAGAATGGAGATCCCTGCATGGCAGAAATAAGCTCATCTTCTGGAACACATGTAGTGCCAAAATAGTTGCTTTTGATTTTATAGCAAGGAGGACCATTTGAAGACTGTTCTAAAAGATTGCAGGTTTCATATGAAAGACTGAACACGAACCAGGCCTCATGTTGAGCGGCCTCACAAACTTCTGCATGAAACCAAATCTTAAAGGCGTCTTTATCAGTTTGATTGAAGAAATCAGCATCCCTGGGGAAAAATTTCCAGAACAATAAATACAGCCACCCAGACCATGAATAATAATGGTCTTTGAACGGATCACATTCAAATGTTATCCAACAACAACCATCATACTTTATCTGATGAAGAATCATGCAATAGTCTTGATATGTCAGATAAGGAGTGAAGTGGCTTATGTAGACTTGTCCTTGGTGAGGGCCACCAGTCAATATTCCTCTAAATAGATTTCTGCTTTCTCTGAAGTAGGTACTATATGATTCAATACCAATATATCTATCACACCAGCATTCTAATATCTTTGTACAGGCATGGATAGATTTGATGCAGCAAACCAGACAATCAAAACACAAATAGTATTTACATTCTGTACAAACCAGAATCCATTTGAATCCTGGTGGAGCTTCCCTGGATATAGTATTCAGGGAGGATGAAGCCATGTTATTGTTTTGATTTGTTTTTCTTCAACAGGTGCGGCTTCTCTTGTTAACAGGTCTGCAATACAATTTTCTTTCCCTGGTTTATATTCAATATCAAAATCATATCCTTCTAACCAGAGACTCCAATGCAGAACCCTGTTATTTCCCTATTCCAGCAACTTGTGATTAGTCAACATCCCTTTCATGTGCTTTAAATCAGTTCTAACAAGAAAATGAACTGGTTTAAGAAACATTCTATATTTTTTAATCCCATTTTTAACAGCTAAGATTTCCTTATGGGAAGAGGGATACTTTGACTCTGTTTCGCTGAAACACCCAGAAGTATACATACAGACTTCTTCCAGTTTGGGTCCATTCTTTTGAAGAAGAACTGTTGCCCATGTTTCATAAGAGGCATCAGTTTCTAATATTAATTTCATAGTCAGATCTGGAAGATGTAAGCTGGGTAAATTCTGTATCTTCTATTTAATGATTTGGACAGCTTGAGTCATTTTGTAATTCCAGGGCAAAGACTTGCTTAGTCTCTTTTGTAGAATTCTGACATCCTTTGCCTGATTTTCATAAAACTGTCGGATGTAATTCAAACACCCTAGGAATCTCTGTAACTGCTTTGTGTCCAAAATTTCATCAGGAAACTCTGTGAGTTTCTTTAAGACATGGTCTTGAAGCTCTACTTCTCCTTGAGATAGTATGAGTCCAAGATATTCTATTCTTGTCTGAGCCCAGCACAACTTTGATTTGCTCAGAACCAATCCATGCTTATACAATAAATCATAAACTTTATGTAGATGCAGTACATGCTGTTTGATATCTACAGAACATACTAACAAATCATCTATGTACACAATTACAAATGGCAACTGTCTGAAAATGTCATCCATTCTTTTTTGAAACTCTAAAGGAGCATTTTTCAGACCAAATGGCATTACTCTCCATTGGTATTGGCCTCGAGGGACTACAAATGCCGTTTTGTACCTGTCAGCTGGAACAATCCCAATCTGCCAAAATCCGCTCTTCAAAACAAATTTATTGAATACATTACATCTACCAATTCTGGAGAATAGAAATTCTTTATTGGGCAAGGGGAATCTTAAAGGTAATAAAGCAACATTTAATGCTTTATAATTGATAACCATTCTAGGCTTACCCCTTTTTTGCTCACTATGCTTGTTCACATAAAAAGATGGACATGCCCATGGACTTCTACTATTCTCAATAAGTTTTCTCTGCAGTAAATCTTGTATCTCCTTTTTGCAATATTCTAATTCCGTGGGAGACATATGGTTTGCAGAGGCCTTTTGGGGCTTAGGGATGTAATCTTCTCTATATGGCAGATTTACAAAATATTGTTCTCTTGTCCAGAATGCATCAGGATATTCAGAAGTACAATCTGTCTCAATTTTCTCTTTAATTTCTTTGATAACTTCTGATCCATGCATGTTTGCATTTTTAACTATTTTCTGGATCTTCAGGTTATCTATCAGAAAATTGGTATCAGAGCCAGTCCAGAGGTAGTATTTGCCTAAGCAGTGTGCCAGAAGCCCGACTTGTTCATTGGATGTAGTCCTTTGATAGATAGCCTGAATGCCCTGCTTTTCTGTGCAAATATATCTCGCATATGTTATAGTCTCTGGTCTGTTAAGTCTTGCATGCCTCCTGCATGATCTATATGTAACACTATGGACAGATTAATATAATATCAAGAGTTTTGAAGTACTGTGTTTATGATCGAGCCTTGTGTTTGAAAATTCTGGTTGCGAGAAGTGCATTGTTCGGATAAAAGAAGTGTTCAGCTGAAAATTGTGGTCGCAGGATACGTACGCACTTTTGTCAGCATATTTCGTGCCGTAGAAAGGCCTTTTGCTGCTCGCCAGTGTCTTAGACACATTGTAAGTTGAACTTGCCTTCTATCTATTTGCTTACCTGCAACATTTGAAGGACTTTGTCAAAAGTAGCAGTAGATCATAATGGCTGCACCTAAAGATTCTTCATCGCATGATCTGTCCTCATTGCTACCTATAAGCCTACTAAGTGGTATAAAAAATTGTTGAGTCAGTCACATAATAAACCACTATATAATGTCCGTCTGTTAGCCCAAGAGTATGAACCAGATCCAAATTGGAAAATGCCTCAGGTTCCGGTGTCAGACATTTATGATATTTCTATCTTTCAGTTTAAAGCTACTACTTTAATCCGTTATTGTTCTGTCAATATCCCGATCTCTCTCGGACAAATAAAATATCAAATCCCATTAATACAGCAATCTGATATAGATTGGGGTTTACAGCATGGCTATGAGTATATACACATTGGCCATATTCAGTTTGGTATTAACCCTTTAGTCCGACCTGGGTTAAATACAAATGTTCTTCTCTGTGTTATTGACTCCCGCCATAATGTTTTTCAAGATGCATTAATTTCAGGCTTTCAAGCCCCTCTTCATAATGGCCCTGTCTGGTCGTCTACATTACCCAGATTTCAAGTTTCTCTTCGAGATCCGTATATCAATACCTTGTTACAAGCTTATCTGCAATTTGTTGGTTTTGATATGGCGGAGGGTTCTAAGATTGCCCAACTACACTCTTCTATCTGTCTCCATTTCGTTTCCACTACTATGCCCGCCCTTAATCCTAAATTGGTACAATGCGCCACTACTGAAAGTGTGGTGGTAGGTCCAGGAAACGTTACTCCTCTGTCACTTGGTTTCTGCCAGCTTACAGAAATCGAGGAATGGTCTGCAGAATATGAACCACTCTCTGCTACTTCTAAACCTCCTATGCCTTAAGAAGTCACAGTTTATATGAATGCTTCTGGTCAACCAGTTTTAAAGCTAGGAAGGTCAGCCAGTCAGAGATTACCAGATCTGGACATACAATTCTCTTCATTGTCTACAAGTACATCAAGATCAGATTCTGCTAGACATCCTTCTGCTCTTCCTCCTGTAAATTCACCTACTGTAAATTCTTCGCCTGTATATAAACCCATTGCGGGTATATCTAAGTTTGATGATCATTTATTAAAACATCAGAAAGGTTCAAAGGATTGCTATTACTGCAAAAGAAATTTCCTTATGCCAGAACCTTCCTCTTCAGAAACATCTGCTCCATCACTTCCTAAAAATTTTGAAACATATCAGAACAAAGTTGAGCATCATGGCCAACATCCTGATTGTTCTAAATGTCTAGATCTTGCAGTTCCTTCTATCAAAATGATGGATTATCCCCTACCAAGAAGTGGTAAAGAAAAAAGGATTGAATTGCCTTATAGAAATTTAGGATCAGGAAATCATAATCCCAAATTCCAGAATTATTTGGTAGTTGATCTAGATTTTATATAGTATAGGAAAGATGATGCAGAGCCTTCTCAAGACATCATTAGAATGCAAAATTATGCAAACTACCAGTCTGTGTGTTTAGCCCAGAATATAGATGACATAGCACAAGATGTCATGAAAACAAAAGGTCATATGAATGGTCTACATGCAGAACTTGATCAGATCACACAAAATCAAGATGATCTGAAATTACAGTTGCATACTATTCTTGAAAAATTAGACATCATTGAGAAAGCAGTAGAAAACATGAAAGCTTCCTATCAAGAAGAATCTCAGCCTGCTTCTCTTGTTTTGATTCCTTCTAATGATGCCACATTCTCATTTTTTAGATCTTCTCCCTCTTCTGAGAAAAGATCTCTAACCTTAAAGCAATTGGCTTCAAATATAAGAAATCCTACCCTGGTTAGGATAGCTGAGATCTGCCAGCTAGCTATTGAGAAATTAACCTTAGTCAAAGGACAAGGTTCTGAGCTTGAACGGAAAATCATGAATGCTAAAGCAGAAAGCTTGGCTAGTCAATTAGCTCTTGTACATATTTCTACTAACCAATATCTCTCCATTAAGGCAATGGATGGAGAAACCAAGCCAGAGCCTCAATCTGAACCAAATAAACCCAGTTCTTCTAGGACTTCCACATGGGAACAATGGTGTAATGCCAGGTATACAGGATCAAGGAAAGCCCATATGGACATTGATGGACAGCCTCATACTTCCATCAAACATACTGACACTGCTCCTACCTCCAATCTTGATTGTAAAAGTAAAACTGAGATAGAAGCCATAATCCAAGGTTGGCATGCATGGGCAAAAACTCAGAAATTGTTATTTAAAGATAAAGTCTCATGGAGTGATTTAGGCCTACGCATAACATGGGGATTCACTGTAAATCTATGTTTTTGGTGGGATAGAATTTCTGACAATAGCAAACTCAATATTATTCAGCATAATAAACTTGTAGATGAACTAATCAAAGCAGTAGTTCATGAGTTTTATGGAGATATTCGAGTAAACTCAAGTCATTATGCTGATATGTTTATGAGTCAGAAACTATGTCATATCAAACAATTGAAAGAATATTTCTGTACAATGCAATGTAACCAATTTTGGTTAAGACAAATTTGTATAGCTAAATACATTTGAGATAGGAAAAGGGATTTTCTCGCCTAATGTAAAGAGATAATTTTTTGATAGAAATTTCTATAGGAAGACAAAGATTCTACTTCTCATTTCTTTGAGTTATGTGTTTTCTGTGTATTGCTATTTTCATTATCATAATTCATCTTCTTCATGCTATGGTGTTTAAGAAATGAATGACTGCAATTTACTAATACATCTACTACAGTTCACTTAATTAGATGTCTATTCAGGTATAGATTTTCTTTTGTTTTTCTATGAGTAGAACAAGACCTGTATCTGTATAGTTGTTCTCATCTTAATTCATATTTTAGACATACATATTTCTTCTGTTGCAAATAAGGTAAGATTAATCAGAATTGGATACCTTTCTTTGTTTGTCAATTTTGTTTGCTATAATTCTTCTTTCCATCTCTTGATTATTGATAAAAGCTCAAAGGAAGAGATATTTCCTCCGTGTTTCTAAATTATTAGAGTATTGAAGTGTCATTCTAAGTTGAAGGTAGAAAATCACTTTGAAATAAAATATCATTAATTTGGATGCCTGACATTGTTCTGTGATCCTAGAATAAATCTCAGGAACAACAAGGGTGAAGCTAGAGATATAGAATTTTTCATATCTTTGGTTGTCCAGTATACATCCATATGCATGTGGAAAAGAGGAAAAAGTTGGAGTGCTCATGATAAGACACAAAAAAAAATGAGAGTAAGTGACTCATGAGTGAGAGAAGAGAAGGATTATTTTCTCACTCCAAAGGAGGAATGATAAAGTGGGAAACAATAGAGAGACCGAGCAACAAGGATAGATTTGAGTAGGTTGTACAGTCCATACAAAAACATGGGAAGTAGTTACGGGGTGTGGCTATAGGCCATACAAAGTCGCAAACATCCGTACAACGTGTAGGAAGGGACATACAAGCCACATGCAAGCTGTATAGATCGCAAGTAGCGATACAGGGCCATGAGCATGCCATACATGAAAGTGCATGAGTCTTTGGTAGTTCGGGCAGCCAGTTGGGCATTCTGAGCAATAAATCAGGAAATCAATTTTTGATATAATTATTTTCTTAATGGGTAGAATTCCTAGTTTTGGGAGCCCTTGTAAGCTTGGAATAATTTTTAATGAAAATATGATTTTGAAGGGAATAAATTTTTTTGTGTATCTGTGATTCTGAAATCGGTTTCATTTGCTTCCATTATTTATTTCTAGTTAATTATTCTAGTCAGTATATTTTATTCTATGAGCTGCAATTTAATTTTCAGCAAGGAAATCACAAGGAAATAATTTATCTAGGCATTGGAATTAGAAAATTAAAAAGGAAGCATTCACTAGGGTGAAGCTAGAGACATGGCATTTTTTTGCATCTTTGGTTGTCCAATATACATCCATGTGCATGTGGAGAAGAGAACAAAGTTGGAGTGCTCAGGATAGGACACAACAACAAATGAGAGTTAGTGACTCATGGGTGAGAGAAAGACACATATTTTTTTCTCAGTCCAAAGGAGGAGAGAGAAAGTGGGAAACAATAGAGAGATTGGGAAACAAGGATAGATCTGAGTAGGCTATACAGTTCGTACAACAATGTGGGAAGTAGCTATAGGGCATGGCTACAAGCAATACAAAGCCGCGAGAACCCGTACAATGTGTGGGGAGGGATGTACAAGCCGCGAAAAGGATGTATAGATCCCAGGTAGCCGTGCAAGTCCACGAGTAGGACATACATGCAAGTGTAGGAGTACTTGGTAGTTCGAGCAACTAGTTGGGAATTCTGAGTAGAAAATAAGGAAATCAGGTTTTGGTATAATTGTTATTTTTTTCAGTGGGTAGAATTCCTAGTTTTGGGAGCCCTTGTAATCTTGGAATAATGTTTAATGAAAATATGGCTTTGAAGGGAATAAATATTTTTGTGTATATGTGATTGTGAAATTGGTTTCATTTACTTCTGTTGTTTATTTCCAGTTAATTATTCCAAGAAGTATATTTTATTGATAGAGACACCATGCCTGGTGTCCCCAATTATCCCACATTTAGGCAGCTCTTCGCTACACAGGATGCTCAATAATTCTACAAAGGTACTGTCCAAGGGTCTAGTATGCAAACTTGGCCTGAATTCAATCACTCTTGAGATCACTTATGTTTCCTTCAAATAGACTAAATATTTTTTACCATAGATCTTGATCAGAACTCGAAACTAGTGAGTTGATCAGATATATAGATCGATTCCTCCATTACTCGAACACTTATATCATATCCTCATTGTCTATGTCTTCATGTTCATCTTGATTTGATATCAAAGGAATCGATTCTTGCATCACTGTCTCAATGCCAATTGCAAGGTATAAGAAATCAGTTTTGTCTTATGACCAATGGACAGGGGATACTTAAACATGCCTTGTCTACACGCTTAGGTGACTTCCATTGAGCCCTCATCATCCTTGTTATCGAGGTCTTGTAACCAGGGTTTAATATCAATTGCGCTGGTATACACACAGAATCAACCCCAAGTGCTTACCTTCATTTCGAAATGATCTTGAGCTATGACCATGGACTAGATCCTTGCACCAATTTCCAACCTCATGATGGTGACCCTTCCTACCATGCGACCAGAACCTATGACCTCACGTTGCTCCAATTGGAGCTTAAAATCATAATTCCAACATTGACCAGATTGATGATTTCATATTAATCAATCGTTGAGATGAACAATCCTTGTCTAATTTGAAAATCCGACATGGTGGCTTGATAACGACTTGATGAAAAGCGAGAAGATATGGAGGCGACGCATGTAAAAATCATCAATTGTCCTAATTATTTTTCAAATTGACCTTGTCCTTAACTCTCCTGCAGTTCGAAACGCGAAATCCCTATCGACCATTGATTTATCCTCTCTTTGATCTCGATCAATGGTCGAGCTTACTTCTAGATCTCTCTTGCGATCCAACGACTGAGACTTAATCAAGTATTGGGTGGATGGTCAGGGTTACTCCAGGTTTCACACTAATATCTGACAGCTTTCGATAGATCTTTCTCCTGAGCTAACAATCCATAACTCTCCTTGACCAAACGATGAGATCTTAACCTTATTTTGATCGATGATACTGAACAACCAAACTTGCATCTGACTCCAGATTCAATATGACGATTTCTATGGTTATGATCTCTTAGACCAACGATCACAATGGTTCTTTTTCTATATTGTATGCTATCGTATACACATTCCTACAACTGATGTGGAGCATCGATCCTTAAAGTGATCAATGTTGATTATAGTCAAATTTCCTTATTCCAATTGTCAACATGACCCACCTTTAGTCAAGGTTGTTTTCTCTAGAACCTGCACACACAATCTAAGAATGGGAATATTTTTGTTTCATGACTACAATCGATGGCACTTACAATTTGATCTCAACATAATACACAAAGAATTATAGTAGTTATAGACATTGATCAAATGGTTTCAACAAACAATCACAATCGAAACAAAGTGATTTCCATTAATCAAATATGCACACAATTTACATAGATTTACATAGGGATTCCTCACCTTCTTTGGTCTGAATTACATTTAGTAGGCCTATCTCAATGACCTTCTAGCCATCCTATACTTTTCCACTCCTTACATTCACACTCGATAGACCCCTATTTCCTCAAAGAATTACAATACATAAACAAAGGGATTCTGAACTAGAACTTGTTAAGATTGACAAAACCCTCAATAATACTCCTAGGATCTCTCTAGATCCTCAAAATCCTCATGAGATCTATAAATAGCCTAATATCTCTCTAACTTGTTCAAATTATTGAGATCTTCTTAACATACTTGATTACAATGAATAACAATCCAACTTCTAGAATTCCTTAAAACATAGGAATTACACAATTAAATTCAATTAATTTCAAGACCCCTAGGCCTAGGAAAATTCAAGTGACCTTGGAGAAAAAATGCTCCTGCATCAGACTCCCAAGGAGAAAAAATATTCATGGTCTCCTTATCATGAGTTCCATTTATTGAAGTCCACCTGGATCCCACACTTTATACTGCAAATATCCTCTTACTTTGTTGTACTGCTGCATTTTCATTGCCAACAACTTTCCTGGATCCCAAACATGATTATGCAATTTTCCTCCTTCCTTGCTGATGCAATTTTGTACAATCAACTTCACTTTGTTGCTGAATATCTTCTTCATTTTAGTATGTCTCCTCCGAGACACTTTCATCATCAGAGTCCTCATCACTTCAATCTCAATGTCGAGCTTGTCCTCTGTCTTGTACATGCTTTTCAACTTGTTGTTTTCCATTGGTTGTTGCATCTCCTCTTCATGCATGCTACTATTGTTTAGAATATTGACCTATTCCTTCAGATCATTCATGTCTACAACTTCTCTTCAGTCTTCATTTACTATGTCCCTAGCCAACCATTCCTCCAAAAATTTCATTTGTTCCTCAAAATTCATCAATTCTAAATCTTGAATTTGAGGTCTTTCTTCATCTTCAGGAAATAGTTTAGGTTCTATTTCTATTATCACTATTCTATTTCTATTATCACTATGTTATGTTCATTACTCCCTTTTATGCCTACATCCTTCAAATTAATTTGAAAATTAAAATTTATCTCTGTTCCCTTAGATGTTGTAAGCACCTCTCTTTCATTGTTAGGCACTTGTGAATATATTCTTCCACTGGATGTAATTTCTTTCTTTGACTCATATTCCATCAGCAATATTTCCAACATCTCAATTCATTCACTCCATTTGGTAAGCATTGCATCAACATGCTCCTCTTCTTCTTTCTTTTAGCCATTTCCATGAAACAATTCCTCCTTGTTTACTGCAACAACAAATTTTTGCAGTTGTTCTTCAATAATCTCTTTGGAAAAATGTGTATGGGCTCCCCCTTGGCTATCTTCATGAGACACTTTGGTCTCATCCTCCATCAGAATGGAATTCTTCTCCTATCTTCTTTCAATGTTTTGATACTTTTATTTTTCTTCCTTCTTATTCATGACAACTTCAACTGTCCATCTCCTGAAAATCTTGTAAGCACACACAAATTGTCAGTTTTAAGATCATAAGGCTCCTCAGCCTCACTTGACTCCCATGTTAGCATATCCATGTGTTGATCATAACTATTAGATTAGTTCATGAGACTTGCAGTAAGTCTCTCATCCTCTTCTCCAAGGATGTCTCCTTGCTCTGGTTCATAAGAGTGAACTTTTGTCAATGGCCTCTGTTTGAACTCAACTCCTTCGAGATCCTCCTTCTTCACCCAAGAAATCAACCTGTGCTTCAATCTCCTCAAGCTTTCCCTCAACTGCTTCACAAATAGGTGTTTCACTAGTCACTTGAATTTCTTCTTTAAATTCCATTCTTGCCTCTGATTCTCTCTGATCTTCCTCTGTAGCAGTTGTGTTATGTAATTGAGTTTCATATTCAACTCAACCATATCTTGGTCAATTTCATATTGACTCATCTTCTTCCTTATGTCAATGGATTTGACATCTTCCTCTTCCTTATGTCAATGGATTTGACATCTTCCTCTTCCTTATTGTGGCTCCTCTCTGAACTTGTGCTATGACTATCAGTAGTCATATTCAACATCTCTTGTGAACTTCCTTGTCCACCTGTAGACTGCACTCAAGCCTTTATAACAAGCTCTCTCCATCAACCTGTTATCCAATACCTTACTAAGCCTCTCCTTAGCCTAGTCTTCTGGTATTCTTGTGGTTCTCTCTATTAGAACCCCATTTGAGCACTCCTTACTCCACTTGGCTTATGCAGTTCTCCACTTCTCTGAGAACATTCAACTTGTCCTCCTCATTCCAACCTCAGCTAGAACTATCAGGTTCTTGCCACATTCTTATTTTCTCTAAGAGTTCACATTTTCTTCTCATTCATTTAAGAAAACAAATGGTTCTTTGTTACATCCTTCTAGTTGTCTACTTCTATCAAATTCTTCTTGTCTGCTTCAACCTGCAAACACAAATTCTCAAAAACCAGAATTTACATAAAAAAAATCAAGTAATATATTCAAGATCTATTCATGATCTTATCTCCCACATGTATTTCACATTGTTCCTACAAATTTCTTCTTTTGATCCATTCTCCAAATCTCACTTTTCTGTTCTGCCAGATTTCGCTAAATCCAAACTCCTCTATACGCTATATATTCCTTTCCCATGCACTCCTCTGTACATTCTTCTTGATCTAGTTCACTATTTTCAATGTCCTATTGCACCTTCTTCTCTCCAATGGACTGTCTTCGTGGTATTAAAGAACATCAATGTTCTTTCTTTTTCTTCAGGAGCTCAATCCTTCTCTACCAAGTGCTTGTTGATTTCTCTGCACCAGTGTTATTGTAATAATACCTGCAACATTCAAATGAGAAAATAAATTGCTATGATTTCCTTTCCCAAAGAGATTACTAGCTCTAATACCACTTGATAGAGACACCCTTCCTAGTGTCCCCAATTATCCCACATTTAGGAAACTTTCTGCTACACATGATGCTCTATAAGTCCACAAAGGGACTGCCCAAGGGACTAGTCTGCAAACTTGGTTTGAATTCAGTCATTATTGAGATCACTTTTGTTTCCTTCAAAGAGACTAAATCTCTGTTACCATATATATTGATCAAAACTCGAAACCCGTGAGTCGATCACATATATGGACTGATTCCTCCATTCCTCGAACAGTTCTATCATATCCTCACTGTCTATGTTTTCATGTTCATCTCAATTTGATTTCAAATAAATCGATTATTGCATCACTGTCTCAATGCCAATTGCTGGGTATAAGAACTCATTTATTTCCTATGACCAATGGACAAGGGCTACTTAAACATCCCTTGTCTACACACTTAGGTGACTTCTATTGGTCCCTCATCATCCATGTGATCAAGGGCTTGTAACGAGGGTTTAATATAAATTGCGGTGGTATACACACATAATCAACCCCGAGTGCTTACCTTCGTTTCGTAATGATCTTGAGCTATGACCATGGACTATCTCCTTGCGCTAATTTCCAACCTCATGATGGCGACCCTTCCTACCATGTGATCAAAACCTGTGACCTCGTGTTGCTCCAATTGGTGCTTAAACTCATAATTCCAACACTAACCAGATTGACGATTGCATCTTAATCAATAATTGAGATGAACAGTCCTCATCCATGTCAAAAATCCAACATGGTGGCTTAATAACAACTTGAGGAAAAGCGAGAAGATTTGGAGGAGACGTGTGGCACAATCATCGAAAATCCTGATTATTTCACAAATTGACCTTGTCCAGGGTGAAGCCAGAGATAGGGAACTTTTTCGCATCTTTGGTTGTCCAATATACATCCATGTGCATGTGGAGAAGAGGATAAATTTGGAGTCAATGTCTCACACAAAAAATGGATAAGACACAACAACAATGTCTCACACAACAATGGATAAGACACAACAACAAATGAGAGTCAATGTCTCACAAGTGAGAGAAAGAGAAGGATTTTTTTCTCAATCCAAAGGAGGAGAGAGAAAGTGGGAAACAATAGAGAGCAAGGACAGATATGAGGAGGCTGTACAATCCATACAACAACGTGGGAAGTAGGTACAGGGTGTGGCTACAAGCCATACAGAGCCACAAGCATCTGTATAATGTGTGGGGAGGGACGTACAAGCCACTGACAGGCTGTATAGATCGCAGGTGGTCGTACAGGGCCACGAGAAGGTCATATAGGCAAGTGTAGGAGTCCTTGGTAGTTTAGGTAGACATTTGTGCATTTTCAGCAACAAATCAGGCAATCAGGTTTTTCCATAATTGTTCTTTTTTTAGAGGGTAGAATTCCCAATTTTTGGAGCCCTTGCATGCTTGGAATCATTTTTAATGAAAAGTTGATTTTGAAGGGAAGAAAATTTGCTATGTATCTGTGATTGTGAAATTGGTTTCATTTTCTTCTTCTGTTTATTTCCAGTTAATTATTCCAGTTAGTGTATTTTATTTGTGAGCTGCAATTTAATTTTCATCAAGGAAATCAAAAGGAAATAATTTATCTAGGCATTGGAATTAGAAAATTAACAAGGAATCATTCACTGGGGTGAAGCCAAATACAGGGAATTTTTCGCATCTTTGGTTATCCAATATACATCCATGTGCATGTGGAGAAGAGGACAAAGTTGGAGCGCTCATGATAGGAAACAAAAACAAATGAGAGTCAATGGCTCACGGGTGAGATAAAGAGAAGTATTTTTTTCTTATTCCAAAGGAGGAGAGGGAATGTGGGAAACACTAGAGAGATCAGACAACAAGGACAGATTTGAGAAGGTTGTACAGTCCATACAACAATGTGGGAAGTAGGTACAAGGTGTGGCTTCATGCCATACATAGCCATGAGCATCCATACAAAGTGTGGGTAGGGACATACAAGACACATATAGGTTGTATAGATCGTATGTATTTGTACAGGGCCACGAGCAAGCCATATAGGAAAGTGCAGGAGTACTTGGTAGTTTGAGCAACCAATTGGGCATTCTGAGTAGCAAATCAAGCAATTAGGTTTTTCTATAATTGTTCTTTTCTTAGTGGGTAGAGTTCCCAGTTTTGGAACCCTTGTAAGCTTGGAATCACTTTTAATGAAAAGTTGATTTTGAAGGGAAGAAAATTTTCTATGTATCTGTTCTTATGAAATTGGTTTCATTTGCTTCCGCTATTTATTTCCAGTTAATTATTCCCATCAATATATTTTATTCTATGAGCTACAATTTAATTTTCAACAAGGAAATCACAAGGAAATAATTTATCTAGGCATTGAAATTAGAAAGTTAACAAGGAAGCATTCACTCGGGTGAACCTTGAGACATGGAATTTTTTCGCATCTTTTTTTGTCCAGTATACATCCATGTGCATGTGGAGAAGAGGACAAATTTGGAGCACACAGGATAGAAGGACATACTTGTGGAGTACATCAAGACTTCAAAATCATACATGATCTTCATTCCAGTGTTGAGAAGATATTTGTGAGTCGAGATGTGAAGTTTGAGGAGAGATTAACATATAGGAAGTATCATGAGCCACTACCAGTGACAGAGGATGTGGATTAGGAGGCCTCGAAGGATGAACATCAGTCAATAGCTTACAGTTTAGGGAGCCAACCTTTAAGTGATGAGGAAGAGTCAATAGCTCCTCCCAATTTTGTTAGGAGACCTCGATGGTTTACATAGACATTGAGATATGATCAAGAGCATGTTGAGGCTCCTAAGAACACATTGAGGGAGAGAAGTCCTCTGAGAAAGTTTCAAAACTATTTGGCACTTATGAGTAGAATCATTGATGCCGATCCTTCCAATTTTAAGGAGGTAGGAGATCAACGGGTTTGGTGGGATGCCGTGTTGGAGGAGTACAACTCCATCATGAAAAATGATGTGTGGGATATAGTGCCAATACAGGGCTTTGAGGTACATAGGAGGGAGTCTCATGTGTGCAGGATTAAGAAATACTTGTACACAAGGAAGTATACATAGAGAAACCTCATGGATTTGAGGTACATGGGAGGGAGTCTCATGTGTGCAAGCTTAAGAAATCCTTGTACAGACTCAAGTAGGCACCTAGGGCGTGGTATTCTAGGATTGATGAATACTTGTTGAGCATGGGATTCACCAAGAGTGAGGCATATACTAACTTGTACTTCATACTTTTTAGGATTGTTCCACTCATCTTGGTGTTGTACATAGATGAATTGTTTCTTAAAGGTGCATAGGAGCTTATAGCAGTGCACAAAGAGTATTTGGATACATAGTTTGAAATGAAGGACATTGGCTTGATGCATTACTTCTTAGGGATAGAGGTATGATAGAGATTGGCATAAATATTCCCTGGTCAAGGGAAGTATACGGTGGAGATCCTGAGGAGATTCAAGATGGAGGACTATAGACTGATGGCTACACCTATGATCACCAAGTTGAAGAAGGATGTGACTTCATATTCAAAGTTGGTGGGTCCCAGGTTGTATAGACAATTGATAGGATCCTTGATGTATTTCATAAACACGAGGCCAAATATATGTTTTTCTGTGAACAAATTAATCTAGTTCATGGTAGATCCAAGGAAGGTGCATGGGTAGCAACAAATAATGTGATCATATACTTGAGAGGTAAAGTGGAGTATGGTATGAGGTATCTGGGAGGTGACAGAGTAAGGGTGCAGGGATATATAGACTCATATTAGAAAGAGAGTGAAACCAATAGGAAGAGCACCTCAGGGTGTTACTTCAACTTGGGATCAACCATGATAACATGGTTCATCAGAAAGTAGAATTATGTAGTACTTAGTTTAGTAGAGGCAGAGTATATGGCAATGAGTATGGAAAGTTGTGAAGTTATTTGGCTTCACAAATTTCTTACAAGATTATTTGATCAAGAGTTGGATCCTACGATGATATACTATGATAATCAGAGTTGTATCAAAATATTTGAGAATCCAATATTCATGACAGGTTGAATCATTTTGAGATTAGGTATCACTTCATTAGAGACAATATTCAGAAGGGAGTAGTCAAGCTAAAGTATATCTCCATATATGAGTAGGTTGCAAAACATTTTTACCAAACCCTTGGTTGAAGGGAAGTTTGTATTCTTCAGGGAAAAACTTGGAGTGGTGTAGAATACCTTCCTCACTAAGAGGGAGTGTTGATGTTTGTAGCTCAGATAGGTACTTCCACACAAATCTAGTGTCAGACGTGTGGAAGTCGTCCAAAGGAACTTTCATGAACTTTGGAAATTNAGAGAGTGAAACCAATAGGAAGAGCACCTCAGGGTGTTACTTCAACTTGGGATCAACCATGATAACATGGTTCATCAGAAAGTAGAATTATGTAGTACTTAGTTTAGTAGAGGCAGAGTATATGGCAATGAGTATGGAAAGTTGTGAAGTTATTTGGCTTCACAAATTTCTTACAAGATTATTTGATCAAGAGTTGGATCCTACGATGATATACTATGATAATCAGAGTTGTATCAAAATATTTGAGAATCCAATATTCATGACAGGTTGAATCATTTTGAGATTAGGTATCACTTCATTAGAGACAATATTCAGAAGGGAGTAGTCAAGCTAAAGTATATCTCCATATATGAGTAGGTTGCAAAACATTTTTACCAAACCCTTGGTTGAAGGGAAGTTTGTATTCTTCAGGGAAAAACTTGGAGTGGTGTAGAATACCTTCCTCACTAAGAGGGAGTGTTGATGTTTGTAGCTCAGATAGGTACTTCCACACAAATCTAGTGTCAGACGTGTGGAAGTCGTCCAAAGGAACTTTCATGAACTTTGGAAATTCACTTTAATTAAAGGAATTATTAAAGTAAATGATTTTTAATTATTGAGTTAGGAAAAGTTTAATAAAATGTAATTTAATTGCATTGGTGACTTAGACTTAATCTCAACCATTGATCTCAAGTGAGGTGAGATCTTATCTCAATCGTCAATCAGTTTGGAGACTAGGGTTAGGGATTCAACTCAATGTTATAAAAGGAATCCAAGGTGAAAGGATAAGACATAAAAACAAATGAGAGTCAATGTCTCATAGTGAGAGAAAGAGAAGGATTTTTTTCTCATTCCAAAGGAGGAGAGAGTAAGTGTGCAGAAGTAGAGAGATCGAGCAACAAGGAAAAATCTAAGAAAGCCATACAATTCATACATCAATGTGTGTAGCAGGTACAATGTGCAAGTATAGGCCGTACATATATGTGATCCACCATACAACATGCGAGAAGGGACGTGCAGGTCACGAGAAGCTGTACATGGACACAAGAAAGATGTATGGGAAAGTGCAAGAGTTTTGGGTAGTTTGGGTAGCTAGTTGGGCAGTTTGGGTAGCAGATCAGGCAATTGGGTTTATGTTGTAATTGTTCTTTTTGCAATGGGAATATTTCCCATTTTTTCGAGCCCTTGTAAGACTAGAATCATTTTTAATGAAAAGATGATTTTGAAGGTGTTGTGCTAGGCACCACAACCCTCCATTTTATTGAAAATTGCTTGCAAATCCCCCTCCAAGAAAATTGATCCCCCACTTTTTTTTTCCCCTTTGAAAGTCTCTTGACTTGAGTTTTAACAAACCACCTCCCACTCTAAGCAAGTTATCTCTTCCGGGTTTAGTCAAGATTGCGATTCTGGCTCATCACTTAGAAAATATTTTGAGCTACCCAAGCTACCTTAATATTTGAGTTTTGGGTTTTCAATAAAGTTTGTACAAAATCCTCCGATGTACATTGGAGGAGTTACCACAAACCCCTCCAATGTACATTAGAGGATTTCCTTCTAGAATATTCGATAACCATCGACGAGATTCATGTATTTCTCTCCAAAGAATCTTTTCCGTCGCACGACTTCATATTAACTCCTCTTATTTGACTAGAGGAGTTCATATAAACTCCTTTGGTTAAAAAAGAGGAGTTTCTACCTTCTCCTCTGATGAACATTGCTTCCCTTCGTACTAAGTCCTCCAATACGCACTCGGGACTTTCCCACAAACTCCTTCGATGCATATCAAAGGACTTCTCACCAACTTTGACGATTCCTCCCAATGTCATATCACACATTTAATGTGTCCCAACGCTTATAAGAGAAATCACTCCTCCTTTTTTTATTCACCTTTATTCATTAAAATACCGAGGAAATAGGTAAAAGCATAGGAGCAGGTAATTGAAAGGAACGATAAAATCATGCCAATCATGATTTTCCAAGTGTCCGTGAGTGCTAGGTATGCCCTCGGTGCTTACTCTTTCAATCCTTCTAGGGTTAGGGTTTTAATACATTTAAAAGAGGGATTAACCCTGCGAAGCAACCCTGTAATCCTCCCCCCCCCCATTTTTTGTTTTCTTTGATCTATGAGCACATTTGGCCCTTTCAAAATACCTTTATTCCTCAATCCTTACCTTTCTTAGCATCGCGATTTTCCATAGTCACATATGGTTCAGGAATTCCAGAGTACACAAACTATGCTTACATGATGTTGTCCTCAAGTCAGGTTATCCAATATGGATTCTCTGTCACAAAACTAGTCCGGTCTCAACCTTGACCAGGGAAAACATAAATATCCTTTAACCTACTTGAAACCCCTCAAAAAGGGAGGATCCAACCTCTCGTAACCATAACTTTCAATCTCTTAACTTGAGTTAACCTTGTGCCAAGACTTAGTGCAAATCCAATATGTAAACCGGGGATATTGATGTAGAAGTCTTTCGATTTTAACTGACATGTTTCACACCAAAGTATTTGGCCCCGTGAAGAAGTTAATATAAAATCCTCTAGTTCTCATCAGAGGAGTTAATGCAAATATGGTGGGTTTCCATACTTGAGCACCCACTTTCCCTTTATATGTCTTTCAATGTTTTCAGAGACTTTCATATGAACTTCTCTGGTTCCATTGAAATCCTTCACACTAACTGGCCTAATATACATTGATGTTTTTTACCTCAACTCCTTCGATACACTGAGTTACCCACCGACGTAGTTAACGTGAACTTCTTTGATTTACACATAGACCTATCAAAGTATTTCACACAAACTCCTTTGATGCACTCAAAGACTTATCAATGACCTTTCCGTTAACTCTCCCATTGTTAATTGGAGCTCTTTTCACCAACTTCTTTGATTTTTCATACCAATTTATCGACATCGTTAACATCGTCTCCTCTAATTGCCATCAGAGAAGTTCGTCTGAACTACTCTGATTTTGAGCATTGGTATTTTTGATGAGGAGTTGGTTCCTTCCTTTTCATTAAAGTTTTGAATGTTCACCATGCTCGCGATTATACTCTCATCGTCAGATGACAACCTCCCACCTGACATTAACACAAGTGAATCCTCAAGTACTTCACACAAAAAATTAGACAGACTTTTATGCATTTGCAAATAATTGTTGATCAAACCATGTCCATTATTTTATTGGCACTAATATCATATTTGATTTTTGTAGATTCATATATGTCTTTGAGAAAGAAAACAAGTAGTAAAGAACCTACTACTGAGGCCTCGAGAAGCAGTTGACAGATTGAAGATGAACTAGACATTGCCGGGGCCATGTACAACGAAACTTCCATATTCTTGGAAAAAGGAGAAGATGTAATCATATGTGGGGATTTGTATCAAATGTTCAAAAAGTAGAGTTTTTCTACAAATGTTGAGGACCAGGATGAACTAAAGATTTTCAATATCATTAGAAAGTATGGGATATTCAGAGTAGCATCCCACATTGTTGTACTTCCTTGCGTCGATTCCATTTCTTGGATACTAAAACACGTGGATGTGGGGAACATGTTTGTATACAATGCTAGGGGAGACCCCATAACATCATTCTAGCCTATATACATGACCAAATGTTATCATATGGAGAAATGGACCAAGAATCTAGACAACAAACTTCTTTGTTAATTTAAACATTCAACCAAAGATCTATGTCGTATCTGCTACAAGCCAGATAAACAATTCAAACTCAGACCCACTGGTGGGTACCCCATGACCGCTCTCATAAAACCCTATCAATACATGGTGGCCATGTTATGTAAGCTTTACAGAGAACAAGATGGCTCCAAGTCTCCATTCTCATACATTCCATTAATTTACTACGGTGCAGATAAAGGATTATTGTTAAATTGGGATGATATCCTATCAGCAAACCTAAAGGAAGCTATCACAACAGTCATATAATCCCCACTCAAGACCTTCCCAAGCTTCCATATGTTGTCATACCTCATCAACATCATGTATGTAGGTCACCATTACCCAAAGATAGGTTGGGAATGGCAACCAACATACACAACTATTCATAAATATTGTAAAGTGCTCTAGGAGAACAAGTACATGACAAAGTACCAAGAAATTTGTGAGCACTTTTTAGCTCCCTTATACAAGTTCATCTTTTGTACGCCAACACCATGTATGACCAAAAAATAAATAGTTTTCATCAAGAGGATCAAGAATTTGTATTTTATGGAACATGATACTTATATCATGGTATATGGTGTCATGAAAGCCCCTCATTTGCTGCCTCAGTTTGTGCCTGGAAAACTAGTGCTTCGGGAGGTGGGACATCAGATAATAATCCATAGAGTTGGAGGAATACTCTACCGAGATAAGAAGGCTATGTGGCAACCACTACCACTTTACATTGGCACTTATTCCATTTATACCACTAAGCAAGCCCAAGAGGAAGTAGATACTTTTGTTTAGTATCATTTTGGGGAAGAGAGGTTCAGGAGACACGACCCCAAAAAGGTCATAAAATAAAATTTCAACAAGATAGGCTTGCCTTGGGAGTACACATCAGAGGCATGGGAAGAAGAAGAGATACACTACAATGCCATAACTTATGATGGTGTCCTTTTCAAGAGATGAGACAGACACTTAGGAAGGATTGCAGATGAGGAAAATGCATGAGAGAAAGCCAAAGAGAAATCAGAAGAAGAGGTAGCAGAAAAATCATCTGCTACTACCACATGCACAGTCGGGATCTGCAGAAGAAGAAGAGACAATAGTAGATAAAAAGAGGAGGAAGAAAGAGAAAATTCACAAGAAAAAGAATGATGTTACCAATAAAAAGTGGAAGATTTATGAAGAAGCTAAATCCAAAGCCAAAGCCGATGCAACAATAGAAAAAACAACCAAAGCATAGGAGATAACCACATAAAAAGAAGTTGAACAAAAAGCGACAACTAAAAATGAAGCAACCAAGAAAATAAAAGAATAAGAAATAATAGTATCAAAGGAATCAGAAAAGGAAACTAAGGAAGTTGCTTAAAAAACAATGGAAGAAGAACAAAGGAAAAAGGATGAAGAAGCTAGAATTAATGAGAAAGTACCAATGGACACCGACCTGCCAAAGATATTCACAGTCGACGCTAATGGTCAATATCAAGTTGTTGGGATAGATCTAGGATTCCGACCCCCCCCCGGTTCAAAGTAGGAGAGGTTCCCAATTTGAAGTAATTCACTTACGATAAGAGTTCAAACAAAATTGTGCAAGAACATGTGAAGAAAGTGCCTGTGATGGGAGGAAAGCCCAATCTTGGTTGTTACACAGACCCCTATAACTTAAGACGTCAAAGAAGATCCCATCACCATAACTTCCGCTGGATTTTCCTTTATGAGTGTCGTAGAAGACAATGTCTGAAAATTGTGCCAACGCAATCTAGAGAAGGAAGAAAGAATCAAGGAGCTTGAGGAAAAGCTTCAGGATGTAAAGGTCGATGAAGGAAACCTACAAAGATTCAAAGCTAGCATGGAAAATTTCAGAACTAAGCTAGATGAAGCCATAATCGACATGTATGCTCACCTGCACATGTTCCAGGATATAGCTGCCACCATCATAGAACAACACACACCATCATATAATAACACAACTTGGTGTAGAATAAACTCACGTAGTTCAACACTATTCAGGAAGGCATAAACAATATTGATACATGGATTGCAAAAAACTCGGATGCGGCGGTCGAGCTCTATCGTCTCTCAACCAGGGAAAGAAAAATAGACATATATGCATTAGACTACTACCAACAAGTAGGATAAAGAGAAAACAAAGAAAAAGCTAGCTCAATGGCGATATGTTCAGGCATGCACAAGGCAACGTAGGAATTGATCAAGATATGTCGACTCCCCCAGCTAAAAGAGCTTGGAAAAAATCTTATGATGGAGGAACTGGTCGACAAGATACAAGACAACGCAAGTGGTAGATGGGAGGTCACTGAGTCAACCACCACAGTAACAACATACTTAATAGAGTGACACCTCATTTAACCAAATAAATTCCATACTATGGTTCAGGCATTCAAGAGTAAAGAGTTCATGAAAAGACAATAAAAAATTCAAATTGCTATTACCTATTCTCTATTTTGTATTTTCCAAACTACTTCCATTTTTTTCTTTACTTTGTACACATTTCATCACATAGAAGGAAGATGAACAGTTTTGTAACAGTTTCTTAGGGGGGAATACAAGAATTCATGAGGGAGTTAGGAAAAATAACATAAATATGCGAAGATACCCACTTTGAGGGGGCTCTTCAAGATTTGTATACACTCTCGAACTTCTTTTGGATAAAATACTTGGTTAATGAATATCGAGAAACCCTCGGGGCCAATTTTATGAAAGGGAGAACAACTTGCATGTGTTGTTGTTTTGCTGTGGACTATTTCAGGCATAATGTATGCTATTCACATGGACTATAAGGATGTGTTTTCCTATGGACTAATCTAACACAATCTATATCTCTTTCATAGTCTTTTTATTTCTCTTTATCCTTTTATGTCTTGTACATATGAGTTGTGATGTATGTGAATACTATAGTTTGGAATTTTTTGGTTATATATTTTGCATGCATATGTTTCTAACTTTTCATCTTCATTATGACTATCTAGGTGAAGTTTCCAGTAGAGTTTAGTTTCAATATAGTTCATTTGGTTACGATAACTAGCTCCTAGATAAAATATAATAGAATAGAATAGAAGTAGATTAGATTTATTTTCATGCATAGTCTCCATATACATATTTACATAAATAATCATCCATCTTCACCCCTCATAACTAGAAATGGTAGCCAATCCAGAATCCAGATGGGTCTCCTAAACCAAACAGTTCACGATCTAATTGGGACTTTGTATCAAGGAGTATCCCTTACTATTGTTGTGCCATTCATACCCGTCAACAAAAGGGTAGATAATTTTCTATGTATTTGTGATTGTGAAATCGGTTTCATTTGCTTCCGTTATTTATTTCCAGTTAATTATTCCAGTCAATATATTTTATTCTGTGAGATGCAATTTAATTTTCAGCAAGGAAATCGAATGGAAATAATTTATCTAGGCACTGGAATTAGAAAATTAACAAGGACAATCCTACCTAATCCCTCTAGTGGGCTTGAAAAAAATAGATGCATATCCATTTATTGAGACTAAAATAGAAAAAAATAAGACCTAACATAATTGAATTTACCATAGGAAGACTCATCCCAATGGTTAATAATTAACTCGATATACAACAAATTGACTTTGTCATAGGATTTTGATAGATCCAATTTGATCACTAGTGCTATAAGTTTCTTCACTTCGATAGAATGAAAACCCTCCTATGATATTCACATGGAATCACAATTTTTCCTTCCTTTGAGAAAGCTAATTTTTTCACTAGAGATAGATTTCGAGAATAATAGATTCAATCTTCTTGCAATTATCTTTGTTGTGATTTTGTAGATTGAATCACACAAAAATATAGGTCTAAATATCTCAAAAGGGGAAGAGGCACCTTTATTAGGAATGAAATCAATTGATCTTGAGTTGAATAAGCTCAAGACTTGACTATATATCCTTGACTCTTCAACAACCTTGAGTAGGTATTTATCTAGAACATAATAAATCCAACCTAAAATTCAATTTTCCAATTGGTCAACCATTTGGGAGTGGAATTTTTCCATTTTGGATTGATTCCACAAATGTATCTACTTTTGATTTTGATGTCTCTACTGATATATATTCATTTGTGGCTTCCTTTATAAACCTTGGGAGGGAAGATGCAATCTTTATTATTTATGTAATGTTATCTCTTTTAGGTTCCTATAGATTCTTGAAATGAGTAACCCCTAGATCTATGATATCTTTGAATCCTCTAACCTT
>SNQJ01S0040752.1:64465-75343 GCA_010110895.2 Picea sitchensis | reverse complement strand
ATAACATAAATATGCGAAGATACCCACTTTGAGGGGGCTCTTCAAGATTTGTATACACTCTCGAACTTCTTTTGGATAAAATACTTGGTTAATGAATATCGAGAAACCCTCGGGGCCAATTTTATGAAAGGGAGAACAACTTGCATGTGTTGTTGTTTTGCTGTGGACTATTTCAGGCATAATGTATGCTATTCACATGGACTATAAGGATGTGTTTTCCTATGGACTAATCTAACACAATCTATATCTCTTTCATAGTCTTTTTATTTCTCTTTATCCTTTTATGTCTTGTACATATGAGTTGTGATGTATGTGAATACTATAGTTTGGAATTTTTTGGTTATATATTTTGCATGCATATGTTTCTAACTTTTCATCTTCATTATGACTATCTAGGTGAAGTTTCCAGTAGAGTTTAGTTTCAATATAGTTCATTTGGTTACGATAACTAGCTCCTAGATAAAATATAATAGAATAGAATAGAAGTAGATTAGATTTATTTTCATGCATAGTCTCCATATACATATTTACATAAATAATCATCCATCTTCACCCCTCATAACTAGAAATGGTAGCCAATCCAGAATCCAGATGGGTCTCCTAAACCAAACAGTTCACGATCTAATTGGGACTTTGTATCAAGGAGTATCCCTTACTATTGTTGTGCCATTCATACCCGTCAACAAAAGGGTAGATAATTTTCTATGTATTTGTGATTGTGAAATCGGTTTCATTTGCTTCCGTTATTTATTTCCAGTTAATTATTCCAGTCAATATATTTTATTCTGTGAGATGCAATTTAATTTTCAGCAAGGAAATCGAATGGAAATAATTTATCTAGGCACTGGAATTAGAAAATTAACAAGGACAATCCTACCTAATCCCTCTAGTGGGCTTGAAAAAAATAGATGCATATCCATTTATTGAGACTAAAATAGAAAAAAATAAGACCTAACATAATTGAATTTACCATAGGAAGACTCATCCCAATGGTTAATAATTAACTCGATATACAACAAATTGACTTTGTCATAGGATTTTGATAGATCCAATTTGATCACTAGTGCTATAAGTTTCTTCACTTCGATAGAATGAAAACCCTCCTATGATATTCACATGGAATCACAATTTTTCCTTCCTTTGAGAAAGCTAATTTTTTCACTAGAGATAGATTTCGAGAATAATAGATTCAATCTTCTTGCAATTATCTTTGTTGTGATTTTGTAGATTGAATCACACAAAAATATAGGTCTAAATATCTCAAAAGGGGAAGAGGCACCTTTATTAGGAATGAAATCAATTGATCTTGAGTTGAATAAGCTCAAGACTTGACTATATATCCTTGACTCTTCAACAACCTTGAGTAGGTATTTATCTAGAACATAATAAATCCAACCTAAAATTCAATTTTCCAATTGGTCAACCATTTGGGAGTGGAATTTTTCCATTTTGGATTGATTCCACAAATGTATCTACTTTTGATTTTGATGTCTCTACTGATATATATTCATTTGTGGCTTCCTTTATAAACCTTGGGAGGGAAGATGCAATCTTTATTATTTATGTAATGTTATCTCTTTTAGGTTCCTATAGATTCTTGAAATGAGTAACCCCTAGATCTATGATATCTTTGAATCCTCTAACCTTTATTCCACTTTCCTTCTCCATTTCCCAAATAGTATTCATATTTATTATTTATTTTGCATACTTGTGCAATAATTTGATATTCTCACCCCCTTAAGCCAAACAAATGGATCTACTTTTCATTGTCCATTTTGACTATTCCCATTCCAATAAATTTGTTTTCTTATCTTCTACATATTTTAGTTTTTCTTTCTCTTCTTCTATGAAAATCCCTACCCTATATTGATAAAACATGTGAAAAATTTATAACTCCATAGAGTTTAAATCCTTTTGTGAATTTTGGAACTTTTCCCTTGCCTAAGGCATTATTGCACATTTGACCCTTTTGAGGTTATTTGCAATTTGATACATCATTGAGTTTTGTGAATCAAAATTGAAGTGTCTAAATTTATTCTTAACCATCTTAACAAATTCTTTATAATTTAAACAATAAGGATTAAACTTAAAAGGGAGCAATAAATTTGTCATCATCCTTCTCAATCTAAAACATAATAGGAAATTGATTAGAATATTTTCCCTTCCCAGTGTCATGCCTAAGCCCCCCTTCCACCTCCCCAAACCCTAGGTCTTCCTCTAGTTTCTTTGATGATGTTAGAATATACCAGGTAGGCCTTTTGAATTCAAATTGGATCTATGAAGTTAGGGAAAATGAAAAATTTCCCCGCTCTTTCTTCCCCCATTCCTGATTATATTTGTGTCCCAAAGCTCTTTTGTATGACATAATGGAAGGACAAATGGGAGATAGGTTCAATGTAGGGTTAGGGGTTGGTTCCAAGTATCTCTTCTTGTGTAGAGGAGTAGACTCATATACTTCTTTTTTTATATCTCCTTTCAAGTATGAGGAGGTTAAAACACCCCCTAGATGATTGTATAGATATTAGGATATTGAACAAGGCAAGAAATTCCACTATGTGAAGGAAACCCTTCAACTGGGGGTACAATTTGAACAAGAATAGAAGAAAGGATATGATGAACAATTTATTTTGATAATAAATTCATCCCAAGAGAGTCTTCTATAGAACATTTCAAGTCTAATGGTCTCTTTTCAAAATTATGGTGGATAAATTTCAATGGAGTGCAAAGGTTCTCAATTATAGGTCCAGTAACATGATTTTAGTCTTGCAATGATGACTTACTAGGTTTCGAGTGGGGAAATTTGAGAATTTTGTTCATAGACTAGTGCCATGTTTAGATTTGAATATGTGGTGGAAGATAACCCAAAAGCATTTTTGGTTCCACATTCCTTGCTACATATCCTTTATTTCATTGGATATTCCTAATATGAATTCACATGTTACTCACCAAAGACCCCTTCCCACCCATATATTTATCCTTCTCATGACAATTACCACCTTTCACCTTCAAAGGAAACTTTACCCTCAACTCCATGGTTTTATGTTTCCTTTTATAGACACTTAGAGTAGGGTTTCTATTATAAACAATCAAATCTAAGTGAACAATAATCCTTTAGGTGACCATACTCGTGGAATACTTAGATCACACATGAAATGTATTCTGGAAAAGTTCAAAGGTTGGACACATTTCCATTTCCTCACCTCAATTTCTACAATTTCTGACAATCCTTCTCCCAAATCCAATTGAACCAAATTCTTGCTCCTATTCTCATCACAAGTGTTGTAATACATTCCTCTTTTTCTAGAAAATTTCTAATACTATTACCTATATCGTCAAAGATGATGTCTTTCCACAATTCTAGAGGGATGCTAGGTAGTCTCTGCCAAATAGTTTGAAATGTCAACCTCTCCACCATGGGATCAAAATATGGCATCCAAACTTTCATTGCAAGCATGGATGTATGTCAATGCCATCTACCCCTTTTTATGTGATCAACATGTATCCTCTTTGGATGGGAAAACAAAGGTTATCCATCCTTCGACTAAGATATATAATTCATACTAAAAATATCCTCCCATGATTGAAAGATAAACATTCCATTTAGTCATCCATTGCTTCTCCCTCCTCCATTACCCACCATATTTCCATAATATCTTACCCATGTATCCATGTATAAAAAAATGGAAGTTATATATATATATATATATATATATATATATTATTAAAAAAAAAATGTAATAACTTTTATTTCAAGATGAAAATATGATATTACATTTTTCTCTATCTTCGACAATAAGAACAATGGCTTGAAATCATAAAAAACCCATATAACATCATAATTTTTTGTCTTGATAAGATCCTAATCTAGTAACAACAAAGTCATCATATTTTAAAACATGCTTTCCCGATGATTACAAGCTTCAAAAGCTATATAATATTAATTTTTGTTGTATACCTAGTGGGGTAATATGAGGTACCTAAGAAGGTACTCTAGAAGAATGATAATAGATATATGACTATGTATTTCTATGTATGGAGACCATTTTTAATAAATAAGGCCTATGTAACAGTGTGAAAACAATGAATGTAAGAAGGATTACTAGAAGGTTCCACCTACTAGAATGTTTCTTCTCTAAAATGTTCCTAGGAGGTCAAAGAATGTAAGAATGATTACTAGAAGGTTCCACCTATTAGAATGTTCCTTCTCTAGATTGTCACTAGGAGGTAGATATTACTATATAAAGAAGTATAAGTAAAGTAATGAAGGATGGTGAAGAGTATTGTAAATGTATCAAGCATTGCTTGAGGAGTGTTTTCCTTCCATAAGGAATAATACGTGGTATTCTCTCTTTTGGCCCAAGAGGAGCTCTAATACGAAATGTTATGTACCTCATATATGAAAATATAATGTAGAAGAGAAAGCCTTAATCTCAACAATAAATCAAATCACTCACACAAAATAATCAACACAAGAGAATTGTCGAGAAAACCCTTGAGGTAGGGTAACACCATGTAGTATTCCTCATGGAAGGAAAACACTCCTTAAACAATGCTTGATACATGTACAATATTCTTCACCATCCTTCATTACATTGTTTATACTTTGTTATATAGTGAAGTGACATTCCTTCACCACAATGTCACGCACCACAACTATAGAAGGAATGCAAGGAATGGGCATTGCACCAACATTTTGCTACAAATTTTATGCAAAAATGAAAGATACTACCTATGTCTTGTCCAAAAAAGAAGAAGAGGAACACTTGTATTCTTTGTCACTTACACAATTAAAATTTATATCCTCGAACACTACTCTACCCCTACGATTCTCTTATGCCATAGGGGAGGTCACAAAGGTGTAGGTTCTTCTATGTTTTGAACATAATTCTATACATGCAACGTTTAATCAGATGATACAGTTGCAAATATCATTTCTATTTGTATCATATGCTTATTTTTGTGTGCACTAGTTTAGTCTTTGCCAAGTTAATTAGAGGATAAGATGAGGAATATCTAGGTCTTTCGTGTTTTGCGAATATATAGCTTTAGATGATATCTAGAATTTAAAAATGTGCACTTGTAACATATTTTATTTTTGTTATATACTTGGAAAATTTTATTATGCCATTCACTTCTCTATATTATCTTTGTTTCATTGTCTATTCTCTCACTAACCACGATGGTCATAAAAACATGTTACTCAATTTTTTTGACGTTCCCTTTTCCTGGCTTTGGGGGGTTGCTAGTTTATTGACATATTTCAACTCTGGGTCACAATCCACTCGATTATACTCTTAGATGAGTTTGTAATCACTCCATGATGTTCCTAACACAATTCACAAGATTTCTTAATAAACCTATATTTGTTCATTCATGGGATAATATTTTTCAACATGCCCTAATGTCTCCATTTCAACATCTTGTATGTGTATTTACTTATATTTTTCAACATACCCTTATGTCTCCATTTCAACAACTTATTGTATATGTACTTACTTATTATACATGCCACTAGGTATGGTATATTGTAATGAGTTTGTGGTCACTCTTTATTAAATTTGACTATTGATTATAAATCACTGTTTGTTTTCCAAAATCTTACATTAAATAATCGATTTAAAAAAAAAATTTAAATTATTTTATCTATCTTACTATTAACTAATTGACTTAAACATTTATTCTACACTTGTCATATCCGTCTTGTGATTGACAAATCTCTTTAAAGGTTGCATGTTTCAATATTAAAATTCAACATTTCCTGTATTGAAATATGGTAAGAGACTTTATTTTCTCCAATTTTTGAGATAAGAGAAAACAATATTTTTATATAAAATAACAAAATTGCTGCGTATTAAACCTTACAAACCCTTCTAGGTTTAACATGATCATAAATAACATACAAAATAACATTTAAAAAATAAGAAATCATATCATCATTCTCTCTATCATTCTCTCTAGCCAAAACCAAAAGAATATAGATTACCATATTTTTCCTAATATCTCCCAGATATATATACCCCTTTACTTGCTAACAAGTGGATGTCACTTATTGCTATGTAGCCTCAAGTAATAAATAAAGGTCAAAATTAGATAATTTTTGATACAAAATTAATTCAGAAACCTAATTAATTAAAAAAAAAACAAATAAAGAAAAAATTGATACTCATCAGTGGCCACTGATGGTGCACCATGGCTTCTTCAATGTTAGTGCCGACTTTGATACCATTGATTGCAACTTTTGACTTTTGAGTGTCAATATTCTTGAATCATACACATTGAATCCCAATAACATTGCTTATATCATTCCTCCAACACAACTACCCCTGCATAATCAATATAAATTGATAATATAAATTCATAGAAAGCAAAACCCACAAGCAAACACATAAAAGTAAGCAGGGTGCATTGTAGGTATAACTTATAAAGCTCATAGAAGAAGCCGTAGGATGTCATGATTTTGCAACGTGCTAAATTGTTAAGCACATAATGAATGTTCATTTAGGGGGCGATTCTTGGAATACACAAAATAACTGTTACATTAGATGTAACTGTTATGAGCTTCGTTAGAAGCGTATTGATATTCCACACATGCTATCCATGCATTGCCAACTAATAGTCAGTTAAACATGTCTTCCTGATTCATTATTTATACAAAGTGTAGGTGATTTCCAACTAATTTTAACTTTCAAATTTCACGACTCGATAGGGTGATGCTTTTAATATGGATTGTCGTGCAATTCAATGGTATACTTAGACAATTTGTTACCAGTCTTTTTGTATAAGCTTTGCAAAATGGAAACTTTATACGTGTGGTTCACCTCATAGTGACAAAAGAGACTTTTCTATATCTTACATTTTTAATGATGGTTAAGAAACATTGAATTTGAAAGTTGTTCAAAATATTTTGGATAGTATGTCTCATTAAGAATTAAATTTCCCAATCCACCACTCATTTGGAATGAATTTTTTCAAATTACAAATTTTTTTTGTTAACACTAAAGAATAATGTTTTTCCTACTCCCATGTCAATTTTTTGAAATTACAAAGGAAACTTACACAATAATTTTGAGGCCAATGTCTCTTTATGCTTCTTTATGCTTGATTCTTAGAAGTAAATTTGGACTTAATATGTATTACAAGTAGATTTTATTGACAAAATTTGTAAAATAAGAAATACAAGAATATCTTTAAATTGGAGAGAAATTAAAAAATTCTTGTCAAAAATCATATTTAATAAAAATCTCACAACCCTCCCCTAAAATATTGAGTCAATTCAAGTTTTTTTGAAAGAGATATGTGGAAACAACAAGTTTTATTAACAAAGTTTTGCTACCTTTCTAATTTTCTCCTTTTTTATTTTGCTCTTTTTTCCTCTTTTTATATACCTTCTTTCTTATTTTCTTGGTCAAATTTTCATTTCTCAAAACTTTGGATCCCCTCTAGGAACATAGATTTTAGAGCATTGGATTCTCAACAACCGAGGCATAGTTAATTTGTTTTTGCTCAAAACTTAGATCCATTCATGGAAATAAAATACCCAATCATCAAAATACCTATACTTATACAATTTACTTTTCTTGATACTCACCTTAATCAAAACATTGGACCTTGATTAGATGCATCATTTCTTGATTAGTTAACTCTTGAGCATTGCCACTATTTATATTTATTCAACTTTCCTTGCTCAAAATTGTGCGTCCCTATTGGATGTACTAGGGATGAAGAAAATCATTTAGCATTTGAAGTAAATCTTTCCCCAACATTTGACACATAGCTAATTTCCTTATTTCTCTTTCCCCAACATTTGACACATAGCTAATTTCCTTATTTCGAACTCACTTTGAATTCCCACCAAAAGTTTAGTCTCTTGAGTGCCAATTTTTTTTACACTTATTACTAGAGAAAGTTTCTTGTTGACTTGATATTTAACCTACTTAAACTTTTAATTACAAGCAAGTTCCATATTCCAAGAACCAACACCTAATTTCATATTATCAATAATTTAATTAATTTTCTATGTTATTACTTGGAAATTGCCTAACTACTTGAAGCTTTGGATTCCAAGAAAGTCTAGTCATACAAACACATAACTTCATAATATTAAGTATTTAGTTAGCTTTTTATCTTACATGAAAATTACCTAAAAATTATGAGATGTAATCTTCTCTTGAACTTCCTAAACATTAATTTTTGAGCACTTTCGAACACTTACTCAATTTTTTGATTTAAAATTTTCCTATTTTGAATTTTGAGTTTCTTTGTTGTGACTATGAAAAGTGGGTCAAAGGAGACATGAACCCATGACCTCCCCATTATACATCAATGAATTCACCAACTATGTTGTATGCTTTAGTGTTAAGTTGTCCATTAATCTTTGCCAACCATTATGTAACACTCATATACTTAAATGAAGAGCTTCATCCGTGAGTATGATAAATTTAATCAACATTTAAGTAATCCTAAATTAACTGTGACAAAACCATGCCGAATACTTCATATATTTTTTATGTTCTCTAACATAATCATCCTTACAACTAATGTTTCCTCTTTGATATCTAACATGCCCTTTTTGATCACGAGTAAATTTCTAACCAACAACCACTATCTTCTTTTTAACAACTATGTGATTTATTTCTTCAATATAAGTTTAACTAAGTGATTCCTTTTTTCAATAAGTTTAACACTTGCATACACTTGCATCTAGCATTATCATTTCTTAATGCACTTTGCTAACACTTGCTTCTAGAATTACCATTTCTTAATGCAACTTGCTATGGAATGGTGTTAGATAGAGGGTTTATAATTTCTTCAAACTCTTTATTCTAATTGTTTTTTGACGGTTACTAATTTCAACATGCACAACTTCTTATTATATATTTTTTCAACAAAAGATTTTGAAAAAATCTTAAATCTGAATCCACACTATTATTATTTTCTTTATGTAGGTATATAATTGAAGAATTTATTTCAATTTTTGGATTATCATATTTGCAAAGATTTAACTATTATTTTGACATTGCAATTAAGTGGAGTGGTGAGTATTGGAATGTTGTTTATGGATACAATAATAAAAAATTCAACCATTTCTATTGCTTTGAAGAATCCACTTATTTCTAGTGCTTATATTATGGAGCATAGTGAGGAGGTGGCATGGTGGAGATTAAAACTTTGGAGGTCAACCAATCACATTCCTTATATGAAAAAGATGCATTATACTTGAGGATTTAATAGGTATTGACCTCCTACTTTGGTAGATTCATTCATTTTGGACAATGAATTTTCTTTCTTCCCAAGGTTTTTTTTATTATTCAGATCTTTGATCATATTGATTATCAATTTTTTTTTAAGAATGGTCCCTAGTTTTGGGGAAACTAAGGGATTTTTATAACTCCTTGGTTTACAAATTTTGCTCCTATCTTTATGTTAATTAATAGAATACCAGTTTGGGTTCATATTCTTAATTTGTCATTAATTTATTGATATTTATTAGTTTTTGAGGATACTACGAACTCTTTCAGCCCTTACATCAAATTTGATCTGGAGAGAGCTGTAAGATTATGTACCTATGTCTACATTTGTGTTGAAATAGATCTTAGTAAAGATCTTGTAGACAAAGTGTTTCTCAAATGAAAAAAATTTCAACACACTTAAGTCTTAGATTATGACAACATAACATTTCATTACTGAATATAACATCTTCCAGTACATCTATAAGCTACTTTGTCCACATGATTGTGCTCATCCTCATAAGGATAAAAGCACAAAAACAAAATAAAAAAAAACCTGAAATTTTCCATAAAATGATGATTATTAGAGTGAAAATGAATAATTGCTAGTGCCGACAGGTGACTCCATTCCTCCTTGGAGGGTTAACATAGAAAACATGAAATACCAAAATTTCCTTCTCAAAGACGTTTGTTGTACCCAAAGCCTCTATAAATGGAACAAAGAGATAGAGTTTGTTGTCCACGAATCTGCATTCTGCTCATCTGGTGCATATCCAATATCCAAATACAAGACAAGCCATTTTGCATACCATGCTTCATAAAACGTTCAGTTACTCCTTTCTGGTCATAATATGTTGAATAGAGAGTCTCAGGATTTTTTCACATGTCTATGGTCACGCAATTTCATGGTTATTTAAAAAAAACATATATCATATTCTCCAAGGCAATCCCAGTGCGTTGATATCACTCAATTATTTGAAACGTGTCAAACCAACAAGAAGTCCTAATGTAGATGACATGTGTAAGGGGTTTTCAAAGCAAACTAACAGATTTACATGGCTTTGTGGCAGAGACACAAGTCTGGGATATAATATTACATATGCCATGCAAATCAGTAGCTGTCAAGTGGTTCCAACAACACTTATAACATCTTTGAAAAAGATATGTAAAATGGCTGTTTTTAATTTTTTTATAAATGATTTATGAAGAAAGCTGAAGTACCAAAATACTGATACCATCACTTAATGGGCATGGCTTAAAATACTGATACATTTATAAGGGAGTGTTTTTTTATTTATAATAGTTAATTGATAATTGGATAAGTATCAATGTTTGTTTACTTGGATAAATATATTCATTAATTTATGTGTTATTTTTTATAAATGTATATCCCCATTATACCTATTTTATTATCTTATAATATCTTAAAATAATTTTTAAGATTATAAAATCTCCTCCCCTAAAATATCACCTATTACCAATCATGCTCCAAACGTTGTCCTGACTTCTATTGGCTGTCTGATACCTTGCAATATCTGTCTGTTTGCTGCTACCTTGCAACATAATACAGATGGTCAGGGATGCTCCATACGATGTATTGACTTATATTGACTGTTTGATATCTTGCGATATCTGTCTGTTTGCTACCTTG
>SNQJ01S0040752.1:5664-25474 GCA_010110895.2 Picea sitchensis | reverse complement strand
AAGGTTAGAGGATTCAAAGATATCATAGATCTAGGGGTTACTCATTTCAAGAATCTATAGGAACCTAAAAGAGATAACATTACATAAATAATAAAGATTGCATCTTCCCTCCCAAGGTTTATAAAGGAAGCCACAAATGAATATATATCAGTAGAGACATCAAAATCAAAAGTAGATACATTTGTGGAATCAATCCAAAATGGAAAAATTCCACTCCCAAATGGTTGACCAATTGGAAAATTGAATTTTAGGTTGGATTTATTATGTTCTAGATAAATACCTACTCAAGGTTGTTGAAGAGTCAAGGATATATAGTCAAGTCTTGAGCTTATTCAACTCAAGATCAATTGATTTCATTCCTAATAAAGGTGCCTCTTCCCCTTTTGAGATATTTAGACCTATATTTTTGTGTGATTCAATCTACAAAATCACAACAAAGATAATTGCAAGAAGATTGAATCTATTATTCTCGAAATCTATCTCTAGTGAAAAAATTAGCTTTCTCAAAGGAAGGAAAAATTGTGATTCCATGTGAATATCATAGGAGGGTTTTCATTCTATCGAAGTGAAGAAACTTATAGCACTAGTGATCAAATTGGATCTATCAAAATCCTATGACAAAGTCAATTTGTTGTATATCGAGTTAATTATTAACCATTGGGATGAGTCTTCCTATGGTAAATTCAATTATGTTAGGTCTTATTTTTTTCTATTTTAGTCTCAATAAATGGATATGCATCTATTTTTTTCAAGCCCACTAGAGGGATTAGGTAGGATTGTCCTTGTTAATTTTCTAATTCCAGTGCCTAGATAAATTATTTCCATTCGATTTCCTTGCTGAAAATTAAATTGCATCTCACAGAATAAAATATATTGACTGGAATAATTAACTGGAAATAAATAACGGAAGCAAATGAAACCGATTTCACAATCACAAATACATAGAAAATTATCTACCCTTTTGTTGACGGGTATGAATGGCACAACAATAGTAAGGGATACTCCTTGATACAAAGTCCCAATTAGATCGTGAACTGTTTGGTTTAGGAGACCCATCTGGATTCTGGATTGGCTACCATTTCTAGTTATGAGGGGTGAAGATGGATGATTATTTATGTAAATATGTATATGGAGACTATGCATGAAAATAAATCTAATCTACTTCTATTCTATTCTATTATATTTTATCTAGGAGCTAGTTATCGTAACCAAATGAACTATATTGAAACTAAACTCTACTGGAAACTTCACCTAGATAGTCATAATGAAGATGAAAAGTTAGAAACATATGCATGCAAAATATATAACCAAAAAATTCCAAACTATAGTATTCACATACATCACAACTCATATGTACAAGACATAAAAGGATAAAGAGAAATAAAAAGACTATGAAAGAGATATAGATTGTGTTAGATTAGTCCATAGGAAAACACATCCTTATAGTCCATGTGAATAGCATACATTATGCCTGAAATAGTCCACAGCAAAACAACAACACATGCAAGTTGTTCTCCCTTTCATAAAATTGGCCCCGAGGGTTTCTCGATATTCATTAACCAAGTATTTTATCCAAAAGAAGTTCGAGAGTGTATACAAATCTTGAAGAGCCCCCTCAAAGTGGGTATCTTCGCATATTTATGTTATTTTTCCTAACTCCCTCATGAATTCTTGTATTCCCCCCTAAGAAACTGTTACAAAACTGTTCATCTTCCTTCTATGTGATGAAATGTGTACAAAGTAAAGAAAAAAATGGAAGTAGTTTGGAAAATACAAAATAGAGAATAGGTAATAGCAATTTGAATTTTTTATTTTGTCTTTTCATGAACTCTTGACTCTTGAATGCCTGAACCATAGTATGGAATTTATTTGGTTAAATTAGGTGTCTCTCTATTAAGTATGTTGTTACTGTGGTGGTTGACTTAGTGACCTCCCATCTACCACTTGTGTTGTCTTGTATCTTGTCAACCAGTTCCTCCATCATAAGGTTTTTTCCAAGCTCTTTTAGCTGGGGGAGTCGACATATCTTGATCAATTCCTACATTGCCTTGTGCATGCATGAACATATCGCCATTGAGCTAGCTTTTTCTTTGTTTTCTCTTTGTCCTACTTGTTGGTAGTAGTCTAATGCATAGATGTCTATTTTTCTTTCCCTGGTTGAGAGACGATAGAGCTCGACCGACGCATCCGAGTTTTCTACAATCCATGTATCAATATTGTTTATGCCTTCCTGAATAGTCTTGAACTATGTGAGTTTATTCTACACCATGTTGTGTTATTATATGATGGTGTGTGTTGTTCTATGATGGTGGCAGCTATATCCTGGAACATGTGCAGGTGAGCATACATGTCGATTATGGCTTCCTCTAGCTCAATTCTGAAATTTTCCATGCTAGCTTTGAATCTTTGTAGGTTTCCTTTATCGACCTTTACATCTTGAATCTTTTCCTCAAGCTCCTTGATTTTTTCTTCCTTCTCTAGATTACGTTGGCACAATTTTCAGACATTGTCTTCTACAACACTCGTAAAAGAAAATCCAGCGGAAGTTATGGTGATGGGATCTTCTTTGACGTCTCGGGTTATAGGGGTCTGTGTAACAACCAAGATTGGGTTTTCCTCCCATCACAGGCACTTTCTTCACCTGTTCTTGCACAATTTTGTTTGAACTCTTATCGTAAGTGAATTTCTTCAAATTGGGAACCTCTCCTAATTTTAACGGGGGGGGGTGGAATCCTAGATCTATCCCAACAACTTGAGATTGACCACTAGCATAGACTGTGAATATCTCTGGCAGGTCGGTGTCCATTGGTACTTTCTCATTAGTTCTAGCTTCTTCATCCTTTTTCCTCTGTTCTTCTTCCATTGTTTTTTCAGCAACTTCCTTGGTTTCCTTTTCTGATGCCTTTGATACTATTATTGCTTATGCTTTTATTTTCTCGGTTGCTTCATTTTTAGTTGTTGCTTTTTGTTCAAAATCTTTTTGTGCAGTTGTCTCCTATGCTTTGGTTGTTTTTTATATTGGTGCATCGGCTTTGGCTTTGGTTTTAGCTTCTTCAGAAATATTCCTCTTTTTATTGGTAACATCATTCTTTTTCTTGTGAATTTTCTCTTTCTTCCTCCTCTTTTTATCTACTATCGTCTCTTCTTCTTCTGCAGATCTCGACTATGCATATGTGGTTAGCAAATGCTTTTTTTGCTACCTCTTCTTTTGCTTTCTCTTTGGCTTTCTCTCATGCATTTTCCTCATCTACAATCCTTCTTAAGTGTCTGCCTCATCTCTTGAAAAGGACACCATCATAAGTTATGGCATTGTAGTGTATCTCTTCTTCTTCTCACGCCTCTGATGTGTACTCCCAAGGCAATCCTATCTTTTTGAAATGTTATTTTATGACCTTTTTGGGGTCATGTCTCATGAACCTCTCTTCCCCAAAATGATACTAAAGAAAAGTATCTACTTCCTCTTGGGCTTGCTTAGTGGTATAAATGGAATAAGTTCTAATGTAAAGTGGTAGTGGTTGCCACATAGCCTTCTTATCTCGGTAGAGTATTCCTCCAACTATGTGGATTATTGTCTGATGTCCCACCTCCTGAAGCACTAGTTTTCCAGGCACAAACCGAGGCAGCAAATGAGGGGCTTTCATGACACCATATACCATGATATAAGTATCATGTTCCATAAAATACAAATTCTTGATCCTCTTGATGAAAACTGTTTATTTTTCGGTCATACATGGGGTTGGCGTACAAAAGATGAACTTGTATAAGGGAGCCAAGAAGTGCTCACAAATTTCTTGGTACTTTGTCATGTACTTGTTCTCCCAGAGCACTTTACAATATTTATGAATGGTTGTGTATGTTGGTTGCCATTCCCAACCCATCTTTGGGTATTGGTGACCTACATACATGATGCCGATGAGGTATGATGACATATGAAATCTTGGGGAGGTCCTGAGTGGGGATTATATGACTGTTGTGATAGCTTCTTTTAGGTTTGTTGATAGGATATCGTCCCAATTGAAAAATAATCCTTTATCTGCACCGTAGTAAATTAATGGAATGTATGAGAGTGGAGACTTGGAGCCATCTTGTTCTCTGTAAAGATTACGTAACATGGCCACCATGTATTGATAGGGTTTTATGAGAGCGGTCGTGGGGTACCCACCAGTGGGTCTGAGTTTGAATTGTTTATTTGGCTTGTAGTAGATACGACATAGATCTTTGGTTGAATGTTTAAATTAACAAAGAAGTTTGTTGTCTAGCTTCTTGGTCCATTTCTCCATATGATAACATTTGGTCATGTATATAGGCTAGAATGATTTTATGGGGTCTCCCCTAGTATTGTATACAAACATGTTCCCCACATCCACATGTTTTAGTATCCAAGAAATGGAATCGGCGCAAGGAAGTACAACAATGTGAGATGATACTCTGAATATCCCATACTTTCTAATGATTTTGAAAATCTTTAGTTCATCCTGGTCCTCAACATTCGTAGCAAAGATCTACTTTTTGAACATTTGATACACATCTCTGCATAAGATTACATCTTCTCCTTTTTCCAAGAATATGGAAGTTTCATTGTACATGGCCCCAGCAATGTCTAGTTCATCTTCAATCTATCGATTGCTTCCATAGACCTTGGTAGTAGGTTCTTTACTGCTTCTTTTCTTTCTCATAGACATATATGAATCTACAAAAATCAAATATGATATTAGTGCCAACAACATAATGGACATGGTTTGATCAACAATTGCTTGCAAATGCAGAAAAGTCTGTCTAATTTGTTGTGTGAAGTACTTGAGGATTCACTTGTGTTAATGCCAGGTGGGAGGTTGTCATCTGATGATGAGAGTATAATCATGGGCATGGTGAACATTCAAAACTTTAATGAAAAGGAAGGAACCAACTCCTCATCAAAAATACCAATGCTCAAAATCAGAGTAGTTCAGACGAACTTCTCTGATGGTAATTACATGAGACGATGTTAACGATGTCGATTAATTGGTATGAAAATCAAAGAAGTTTGTGAAAAGAGCTCCAATTAACAATGGGAGAGTTAATGGAAAGGTCATTGATGAGTCTTTGAGTGCATCGAAGGAGTTTGTGTGAAATACTTTGATAAGTCTATGTGTAAAACAAAGAAGTTAACATTAACTACGTTGGTGGGTAACTCAGTATATCGAAGGAGTTGAGGTAAAAAACATCGATGTATATTAGGCCAGTTAGTGGGAAGGATTTCAATGGGACTAGAGAAGTTCATATGAAAGTCTCTGAAAACATTGAAAGACATATAAAGGGAAAGTGGGTGCTCAAGTATGGAAACCCACCATATTTGCATTAACTCCTCTGGTGAGAACCAGAGGATTTTATATTAACTTCTTCACGGGGCCAAAGACTTTGGTGTGAAACATGTCGGTTAAAATCGAAAGACTTGTACATCAATATCCTCGGTTTACATATTGGATTTACACTAAGTCTTGGCACAGGGTTAATTCAAGTTAAGAGATTGAAAGTTATGGTTATGAGAGGTTGGATCCTCCCTTTTTGAGGGGTTTCAAGTAGGTTAAAGGATATTTATGTTTTCCCTGGTCAAGGTTGAGACCAGACTAGTTTTGTGACAGAGAATCCATATTAGATAACCTGACTTGAGGACAACGTCATTTAAGCATAGTTTGTGTACTCTGGAATTCCTGAACCATATGTGACTATGGAAAATCGCGATGCTAAGAAAGGTAAGGATTGAGGCATAAAGGTATTTCGAAAGGGCCAAACGTGCTCAGAGAGCAAAGAAAACAAAAAATGGGGGGGAGGATTACGGGGTTGCTTGGAAGGGTTAATCCCTCTTTTAAATGTATTAAAACCCTAACCCTAGAAGGATTGAAAGAGTAAGCATCGAGGGCATACCTAGCACTCGTGGAAACTTGGAAAATCATGATTGGCATGATTTTATCGTTCCTTTTAATTACCTGCTCCTATGCTTTTACCTATTTCCTCGGTATTTTAATGAATAAGGGTGAATAAAAAAGGGAGGAGTGATTTCTTTTATAAGCGTTGGGACACATTAAATGTGTGATATGACATTGGGAGGAATCATCAAAGTTGGTAAGAAGTCCTCTGATATGCATCGAAGGAGTTTGTGGGAAAGTCCCAAGTGCATATTGGAGGACTTAGTACGAAGGGAAGCAATGTTCATCGGAGGAGAAGGTAGAAACTCCTCTTTTTTAACCAAAGGAGTTTATATGAACTCCTCTAGTCAAATAAGAGGAGTTAATATGAAGTCGTGCGATGGAAAAGATTCTTTGGAGAGAAATACACGAATCTCGTCGATAGTTATCAAAGATTCTAGAAGGAAATCCTCCAATGCACATTGGAGGGGTTTGTGGTAACTCCTCCAATGTACATCGGAGGAGTTTGTACAAACTTTACTGAAAATCCAAAGCTCAAATATTAAGGTAGCTTGGGTAGCTCAAAATATTTTCTAAGTGATGAGCCAAAATCACAATCTTGACTAAACCCGGAAGAGATAACTTGCTTAGAGTGGGAGGTGGTTTGTTAAAATTCAAGTCAAGAGACTTTCAAAGGAACAAAAAAGGGGGGGGTCAATTTTCTTGGAGGGGGATTTGCAAGCAATTTTCAATAAAATTGAGGGTTGTGGTGCCTAGCACAACACCTTCAAAATCATCTTTTCATTAAAAATGATTCTAGTCTTACAAGGGCTCGAAAAAATGGGAAATATTCCCATTGCGAAAAGAAAAATTACAACATAAACCCAACTTCCTGATCTACTGCCCAAACTACCCAACTAGCTACCCAAACTACCCAAAACTCTTGCACTTTCCCATACATCTTTCTTATGTCCATGTAGGGCTTCTCGTGACCTGCACGTCCCTTCTCGCATGTTGTATGGTTGATCACATATATGTATGGCCTATACCTTCACATTGTACCTGTTACACACATTGTTGTATGAATTGTATGGCCTGCTTAGATTTTTCCTTGTTGCTCGATCTCTCTACTTCTGCGCACTTACTCTCTCCTCCTTTGGAATGAGAAAAAAATCCTTCTCTTTCTCTCACTATGAGACACTAACTCTCATTTGTTTTTATGTCTTCTCCTTTCACCTTGGATTCCTTTTATAACATTGAGTTGAATCCCTAACCCTAGTCTCCAAACTGATTAATGGTTGAGATAAGATCTCACCTCACTTGAGATCAATGGTTGAGATTAATTCTAAGTCACTAATGCAATTAAATTACATTTTATTAAACTTTTCCTAACTCAATAATTAAAAATCATTTACTTTAATAATTCCTTTAATTAAAGTGAATTTCCAAAGTTCATGAAAGTTCCTTTGGACGACTTCCACACGTCTGACACTAGATTTGTGTGGAAGTACCTATCTGAGCTACAAACATCAACACTCCCTCTTAGTGAGGAAGGTATTCTACACCACTCCAAGTTTTTCCCTAAAGAATACAAACTTCCCTTTAACCAAGGGTTTGGTAAAAATGTTTTCAATCTACTCATATATGGAGACATACTTTAGCTTGACTACTCCCTTCTAAATATTGTCTCTAATGAAGTGATACCTAATCTCAAAATGCTTCGACCTGTCATGAATATTGGATTCTCAAATATTTTGATACAACTCTGGTTATCATAGTATATCACCGTAGGATCCAACTCCTGATCAAATAATCTTGTAAGAAATTTGTGAAGCCAAATAACTTCACAACTTTCCATACTCATTGCCATATACTATGCCTCTACTAAACTAAGTACTACATAATTCTACTTTCTGATGAACCATGTTATCATGGTTGATCCCAAGTTGAAGTAACACCCTGAGGTGCTCTTCCTATTGGTTTCACTCTCTATCTAATATGAGTCTATATATCCCTGCACCCTTACTCTATCACCTCCCAGATACCTCATACCATACTCCACTTTACCTCTCAAGTATATGATCACATTATTTGTTGCTACCCATGCACCTTCCTTGGATCTACCATGAACTAGATTAATTTGTTCACAGAAAAACATATATTTGGCCTCGTATTTATGAAATACATCAAGGATCTTATCAATTGTCTATACAACCTGGGACCCACCAACTCTGAATATGAAGTCACAACCTTCTTCAAGTTGGTGATCATAGGTGTAGCCATCAGTCTACAGTCCTCCATCTTGAATCTCCTCAGGATCTCCACCGTATACTTCCCTTGACCAAGGAATATTTCTGCCAATCTCTATCATACCTCTATCCCCAAGAAGTAATGCATCAAGCCAATGTCCTTCATTTCAAACTATGTATCCAAATATTCTTTGTGCCCTGCTATAAGCTCCTATGAACCTTTAAGAAACAATTCATCTATGTACAACACCAATATGAGTGGAACAATCCTAACAAGTATGAAGTACAAGTTAGTATATGCCTCACTCTTGGTGAATCCCATGCTCTACAAGTATTCATCAATCCTAGAATACCACGCACGAGGTGCCTACTTGAGTCTGTACAAGGATTTCTTAAGCCTGCACACATGAGAATCCCTCCCATGTACCTCAAAGCCATGAGGTTTCTCTATGTATACTTCCTCTTGTACAAGGATTTCTTAATCCTGCACACATGAGACTCCCTCCTATGTACCTCAAAGCCCTGAGGCTTCTCTATGTATATTTTCTCCTCAATGATCCCATTGAGGAATGTTGTGTTTACATCCATTTGGTGAATCCTCTACCTCATAACTAAAAAAATGGATATAATATCTTGAATGGAAGCATATACAATGACTAGAGAAAAAGTCTCTTTGTAGTCCACTCCCTCTTTCTAGGAGAACCCTCTTACCACAAACCTCATCTTAAGATTCTTAATGTTTCCATCTACAGCATGCTTAATTTTGAAGATCCACCTGGAAGTCACCATTGAATTATCCTATGGTATTGGCACTATATACCACACATCATTTTTCATGATGGAGTTGTACTCCTCCAACACGGCATCCCACCAAACCCATTGATCTCCTACCTCCTTAAAATTGGAAGGCTCGGCATAAATGACGCTACTCATAAGTGCCAAATAGTTTTGAAACTTTCTCAGAGGACTTCTCTCCCTCAATGTGCTCTTAGGATCCTCAACATTCTCTTGATCATATCTCAATGTCTGTGTAAACCATCAAGGTCTCCTAACAAAATTGGGAGGAGCTATTGAATCTTCCTCATCACTTGAAGGTTTGCTCCCTAAACTGTAAGCTATTGAATGATGTTCATCCTTCAAAGCCTCCTGATCCACATCCTCTGTCACTGGTAGTGGCTCATGATACTTCCTATATGTTAATCTCTCCTCAAACTTCACATCTCGACTCACAAATATCTTCTTCAACACTGGAATGAAGATCCTGTATGATTTTGAAGTCTTGATGTACTCCACAAGTATGTCCTTCTATCCTGAGAGCTCCAAATTTGTCCTCTTCTCCACATGCACATGGATGTATACTGTACAACCAAAGATGCGAAAAAATTCCATGTCTCATGCTTCACCCGAGTGAATGCTTCCTTGTTAACTTTCTAATTCCAATGCCTAGATAAATTATTTCCTTATGATTTCCTTGTTGAAAATTGAATTGTAGCTCATAGAATAAAATATATTGACGGGAATAATTAACTGGAAATAAATAGCAAAAGAAAATGAAACCAATTTCACAAGCACAGATACATAGAAAATATTCTTCCCTTCAAAATCAACTTTTCATTAAAAGTGATTCCAAGCTTACAAGGGCTCCCAAAACTAGGAACTCTACCCACTAAGAAAAGAACAATTATAGAAAAACCTAATTGCCTGATTTACTACTCAGAATGCCCAATTGGTTGCTCAAACTACCAAGTAATCCTGCACTTTCCTATATGGCTTGCTCGTGGCCCTGTACAGATACATACGATCTATACAACCTATATGTGTCTTGTATGTCCCTACCCACACGTTGTACGGATGCTCATGGATATGTATGGCCTGAAGCCACACCTTGTACCGACTTCTCACGTTGTTGTATGGACTGTACAACCTTCTCAAATATGTCCTTGTTGTTTGATCTCTCTAGTGTTTCCCATGTTCCCTCTCCTCCTTTGGAATAAGAAAAAAATCCTTCTCTTTATCTCACCCGTGAGTCATTGACTCTCATTTGTTTTTGTTTCCTATCATGAGCACTCCAACTTTGTCCTCTTATCCACATGCACATGGATGTATATTGGATAACCAAAGATTCAAAAAATTCCTTGTATTTGGCTTCACCCCAGTGAATGCTTCCTTGTTAATTTTCTAATTCCAATGCCTAGATAAATTATTTCCTTTTGATTTCCTTGCTGAAAATTAAATTGCAGCTCACAAATAAAATATACTAACTGGAATAATTAACTGGAAATAAACAAAAGAAGAAAATGAAACCAATTTCACAATCACAGATACATAGCAAATTTTCTTCCCTTCAAAATCAACTTTTCATCAAAAATGATTCCAAGCTTACAAGGGCTCCAAAAATTGGGAATTCTACCCTCTAAAAAAAGAACAATTATGGAAAAACCTGATTGCTGATTTGTTTCTCAAAATGCACAATTGTCTACCTGAACTACCAAGGACTCCTACACTTGCATATATGACTTGCTCGTGGCCCTGTACGACTACCCACGATCTATACATCTTGTCAGTGGCTTGTACGTCCCTCCCCACACATTGTACGGATGCCCGTGGCTCTGTATGGCTTGTAGCCACACCCTGTATCTACTTCCCACATTGTTGTATGGATTGTACAACCTCCTCATATTTATCCTTTCTCTCTATTGTTTCCCACTTTCTCTCTCCTCCTTTGGACTGAGAAAAAAATCCTTCTCTTTCTCTCACCCGTGAGTCATTGACTCTCATTTGTTGTTGTGTCTTATCCTGAATACTCCAAATTTATCCTTTTCTCCACATGCACATGGATGTATACTGGACAACCAAAGATGCAAAAAATTCCCTATCTATGGCTTCACCCCAGTGAATGCTTCCTTGTTAATTTTATAATTCTAATACCTAGATAAAATATTTCCTTGTGATTTTGTTGCTGAAAATTAAATTGCAGCTCATAGAATAAATGATGCAGGAGAATTTTTCCTCCAAGATCACTTAAATTTGACTAGGCCTAGGGGTCTTGAAATTAATTGAATTTAATTGTGTAATTCCTATGTTTTAAGGAATTCTAGAAGTTGGATGGTTATTCATTGTAATCAGGTATGTTAAGCATATATCGATAATTTAAATGAGTTAGAGAGATATTAGGCTATTTATAGATCTCATGAGGATTTTGAGGATCTAGAGAGATCTTAGGAGTATTGTTGAGGGTTTTGTGGATCTGAAAAAGTTCTAGTTCATAATCCTTTTGTTTATGTATTGTAATCTTTTGAGGAAATAGGGGTATCTAGAGTGTGAGTGTAAGGAGTGGAAAATTCCAGCATGTCTAGCAAGTCATTGAGAGAGGCCTACTAAATGTAATTCAGACCAGATAAAGTGAGGAATCCCTATGTAAATCTATGTAGAGTGTGTGCATATTTGAGTAATGAAAATCAATTTGTTTCGAGTGTGATTACTTGTTTAAACCCTCCAATCATTTTCTATAACTGTTATAAGTCTATGTGTATTGTGTTGAGATCAAATTGTAGGTGCCATCGATCGTAGTCATGAAACAAAAAGATTCGTGTTCTTAGATTTTGTGTGCAGGTTCGAGAGAAAAGAACCTTTACTAAAGGTGGGTCCTATTGAAAATCGAAATAAGGAAGTTCGACTATAATGAGCATTAATCACTTGAAGTATCAATGTTCCACATTAGTTGCAAGTGTGTGTATACAATGGCATACAAAATATAAAAAGAACCATCATGACCAGTGGTCTAAGAGTTCATAAACATAGCAATCATTAGATTGAATCTAAGGTCAGATGAAATTTGGGACATTCGAGATCATCGATCAAAAGAAGGTTAAGATATCACCATTGGGTCGAGGGGAGTTATAGATCATTATATCAGGAGCCATATCTAATGAAAGACATTAGATCTTAGTGTGAAGCCTAGAGTAACCCTCATTTTCCTCCCAATACTTGATTAAGTCCCAGTCATTGGATCACAAGCGAGATACAGAAGGAACCTCGACCATTGATCGAGATCAGAGAGAGGATAAATCAATGGTCGATATGGATTTCACATTTGGAAGTGCATGAGAGTTAAGGACAAGGTCGATTTGTGAAATAATCAGGATTTTCCATGATTTTGCCAAATGCCTCCTCCAAATCTTCTCGCTTTTCGTCGAGTTGTTATTAAGACACCATGTTGGATTTTTGAAGTGGATGAGGATTGTTCATCTCAATTATTGATTAAGATGCAATCGTCAATCTGGTCAGTGTTGGAATTATGAGTTTAAGCACCAATTGGAGCAACACAAGGTCACAGGTTTTGATCGCATGGTAGGAAGGGTCGCCATCATGAGGTTGGAAATTAGTGCAAGGAGCTAGTCCATGGTCATAGCTCAAGATCATTATGAAATGAAGTTAAGCACTCGGGGTTGATTATGTGTGTATACCACCGTAATTTATATTAAACCCTGGTTAGAAGCCCTTGATCACATGGATTATGAGGGACCAATAGAAGTCACCTAAGTGTGTAGACAAGGGATGTTTAAGTAGCCCTTGTCCATTGGTCATAGGATAGAAATGAGTTCTTATACCCTGCAATTGGCATTGAGACAGTGATGCAATAATCGATTTATTTGAAATCAAATTGAGATGAACATGAAGACATAGACAGTGAGGATATGATAGAACTATTTAAGGAATGGAGGAATCAATCCATATATGTGATCGACTCATGGGTTTCGAGTTTTGATCAATATCTGTGGTAACATAGATTTAGTCTCTTTGAAGAAAACAAAAGTGATCTTAAGAATGATTGAATTCAGACAAGTTTGCAAACTAGTCCCTTGGGCAGTCCCTTTGTGGACTTATAGAGCATCATGTGTAGCAGAAAGTTTCCTAAATATGGGATAATTGGGGACACTAGGAAGGGTGTCTCTATCAAGTGGTATTAGAGCTAGTAATCTCTTTGGGAAAGGAAATCATAGAAATTTATTTTCTCATTTGAATGTTGCAGGTATTATTGCAATAACATTGGTGTAGAGAAATCAACAAGCACTTGGCAGAGAAGGATTGATCTCTTGAAGAAAAAGAAAGAAAATTGATGCTCTTTAATACCACAAATACAGTCCATTAGAGAGAAGAAGGTGCAATAGGACATTGCAAATAGTGAATTGGATCAAGAAGAATGTATAGAGGAGTGCATGGGAAAGGAATGTATAGTGTATAGAGGAGTTTGGATTTAGTGAAATCTGGCAGAACAGAAAAGTGAGATTCGGAGAATGGATCAAAAGAAGAAATTTGTAGGAACAATGTGCAATACATGTGGGAGATAAGATCATGAATAGATATTGAATATATTACTTGATTTTTTATGTAAATTCTAGTTTTTGAGAATTTGTGTTTGCAAGTTGAAGCAAACAAGAAGGATTTGATAGAAGCAGACAACTAGAAGGATGTAATAGAGAACCATTTGTGTTCCTAAATGAATGACAAGAAAATGTGAACTCTTAGAGAAAATAAGAATGTGGAAAGAACCTGATAGTTCCAGCTGAGGTTGGAATGAGGAGGACAAGTCGAATGTTCTCATAGAAGTGGAGAACTGCATAAGCCAAGTGGAGTAAGGAGTGCTCAAACAGGGTTCTAAGAGAGAGAACCACAGGAATACTAGAAGACTAGGCTAAGGAGAGGATTAGTAAGGTATTGGATAATAGGTTGATGGAGAGAGCTTGTTATAGAGGCTTGAGTGCAGTCTACAGGTGGATAAGGAAGTTCACAAGAGATGGTGAATATGACTACTGATAGTCATAGCACGGGTTCAGAGAGGAGACACAATAAGGAAGAGGAAGATGTCAAATCCATTGGCATAAGGAAGAAGATGAGTCAAGACAAAATTGACCAATATATGGTTGAGTTGAATATGCAACTCAATTACATAACACAACTGCTACAGAGGAAGATCAGAGAGAATCAGAGGCAAGAATGGAATTTAAAGAATAAAGTCAAGTGGCTAGTGATACAACTATTTGTGAAGAAGTTGAGGGAAATCTTGAGGAGATTGAAGCACAAGTTGATTTCTTGGGTGAAGAAGGAGGATCTCAAAGGAGTTGAGTTCAAACAGAGGCCATTGACAAAAGTTCACTTTTGTGAACCAGAGCAAGGAGACATCCTTGGAGAAGAGGATGAGAGACTTACTGCAAGTCTCATGAACTAATCGAATAGTTATGATCAACATATGGATATGCTAACATGGGATTCAAGTGAGGCTGAGGAGCCTTATGATTTCAAAATTGACAATTTGTGTGTGCTTACAGGATTTTCAGGAGATGGATAGTCATCTGAATTTGTCATGAATAAGAAGGAAGAAAAATAAATGTATCAAAATATTGAAAGAAGATAGGAGAAGAATTACATTCTGATGGAGGATGAGACCAAAGTGTCTCATGAAGATAGCCAAGGGGGAGCCCATACACATTTTTTCAAAGAGATTATTGAAGAACAACTGCAAAAACTTGTTGTTGCAGTAAACAAGGAGGAATTGTTTCATGGAAATGGCCAAAAGAAAGAAGAAGAGGAGCATGTTGATGCAATGCTTACCGAATGGAGTGAATGAATTGAGATGTTGGAAATATTGTTGATGGAATATGAGTCAAAGAAATAAATTACATCCAGTGGAAGAATATGTTCACAAGTGCCTAGCAGTGAAAGAGAGGTGCTTAAAACATCTAAGGGAACATAGATAAATTTTAATTTTCAAATTAATTTGAAGGATGTAGGCATAAAAGGGAGTAATGAAAATAACATAGTGATAATAGAAATAGAACCTAAACTATTTCCTGAAGATGAAGAAAGACCTCAAATTCAACATTTAGAGTTGACGAATTTTGAGGAACAAATGAAATTTTTGGAGGAATGGTTGGCTAGGGACATGGTAAATGAAGACTGAAGAGAAGTTGTATACATGAATGATCTAAAGGAACATGTCAATATTCCAAACAATAGTAGCATGCATGAAGAGGAGATGCAACAACCAATGGAAAACAAGAAGTTGAAAATCATGTACAAGACAAAGGACAAGCTCGACATTGAGATTGAAGTGATGAGGACGTTGATGATGAAAGTGTCTCAGAGGAGACATACTAAAATGAAGAAGATATTCGGCAACAAAGTGTAGTTGATTGTACAAAATTGCATCAGCAAGGAAGGAGGAAAATTGCATAATCATGTTTGGGATCCAGGAAAGTTGTTGGCAATGAAAATGAAGCAATACAACAAAGTAAGAGGATATTTGCAGTATAAAGTGTGGGATCCAGGTGGAATTCAATAAATGGAACTCATGATAAGGAGACCATGAATATTTTTTCTCCTTGGGAGTCTGATGCAGGAGCATTTTTCCTCCAAGGTCACTTGAATTTTCCTTGGCCTAGGGGTCTTGAAATTAATTGAATTTAATTGTGTAATTCCTATGTTTTAAGGAATTATAGAAGTTGGATTGTTATTCATTGTAATCAAGTATGTTAAGAAGATCTCGATAATTTGAACAATTTAGAGAGATCTTAGGCTATTTATAGATGTCATGAGGATTTTGAGGATCTAGACAGATCCTAGAAGTATTATTGAGGGTTTTGTGGATTTGAACAAGTTCTAGTTCAGAATCCCTTTGTTTATGTATTGTAATTCTTTGAGGAAATAGGGGTCTATCAAGTGTGAGTGTAAGGAGTGGAAAAGCCTAGGATAGCTAGAAGGTCATTGAGATAGGCCCACTAGATGTAATTCAGACCAAAGAAGGTGAGGAATCCCTATGTAAATCTATGTAAAGTGTGTGCATATTTGATTAATGGAACTCACTTTGTTTTGATTGTGATTGTTTGTTGAAACCATCTGATCATTGTCTATAACTGCTATAATTCTTTGTGTATTATGTTGAGATCAAATTGCAAGTGCCATCGATTGTAGTCATGAAACAAAAATATTCTCGTTCTTAGATTGTGTGTGCAAGTTCTAGAGAAAACAACCTTGACTAAAGGTGGGTCATGTTGACAATTGGAATAAGGAAATTTGACTATAATCAACATCGATCACTTTAAGGATCGATGCTCCACATCAGTTGTAGGTGTGTGTATATGATGGCATACAAAATAGAAAAAGAACCATCGTGATTATTGGTCTAAGAGATCATAAGCGTAGAAATCATCATATTGAATCTGGAGTCAGATGCAAGTTTGGTTGTTCAGTATCATCGATCAAAATAAGGTTAAGATCTCATCGTCGGTTCAAGGAGAGTTCTGGATTGTTAGCTCAGGAGAAAGATCTAACAAAATTTGTCAGATATTAGTGTGAAACCTGGAGTAACCCTGACCATCCACTCACTACTTGATTAAGTCCCAGTCGTTGGATCGCAAGAGAGATCCAGAAGTAAGCTTGACCATTGATCGAGATCAAAGAGAGGATAAATCAATGGTCGATAGGGATTTTGCATTTGCAAGTGCAGGAGAGTTAAGGACAAGGCCGATTTGAAGAATAATCAGGACAATTGATGATCTTTACATGTGTCACCTCCATATCTTCTCGCTTTTTGTCAAGTTGTTATTAATCCACCATGTCGGATTTTCAAATTAGACGAGGATTGTTCATCTCAACGATTGATTAATATGAAATCGTTGATCTGGTCAATGTTGGAATTATGAGTTTAAGCACCAATTGGAGCAACGTGAGGTCATAGGTTCTGGTCGCATGGTAGGAAGGGTCACCATCATGAGGTTGGAAATTGACGCAAGGATCTAGTCCATGGTCATAGCTCAAGATAATTTTGAAATGAAGGTAAGAACTTGGGGTTGATTTTGTGTGTATACCAGTGCAATTTATATTAAACCCTGGTTACAAGACCTCGATAACAAGGATGATGAGGGCTCAATAGAAGTCACCTAAGCATGTAGACAAGGCATGTTTAAGTATCCCCTGTCCATTGGTCATAAGACAAAACCGATTTCTTATACCTTGCAATTGGCATTGAGACAATGATGCAAGAATCGATTCCTTTTATATCAAATCAAGATGAACATGAAGACATAGACAATGAGGATATGATATAAGTGTTCTAGGAATGGAGGAATCGATCTATATATGTGATCAACTCACTGGTTTCGTGTTCTGATCAAGATCTATGGTAACAGAGATTTAGTCTATTTGAAGGAAACATAAGTGATCTCAAGAGTGATTGAATTCAGGCCAAGTTTGCATACTAGACCCTTGGACAGTACCTTTGTGGAATTATTAAGCATCATGTGTAGCAAAGAGATGCCTAAATGTGGGATAATTGGGGACACCAGGCATGGTGTCTCTATCAATAAAATATACTTCCTGGAATAATTAACTGGAAATAAACAATGGAAGTAAATGAAACCAATTTCACAATCACATATACACAAAAAACATTATTCCCTTCAAAGTCATATTTTCACTAAACATTATTCCAATATTATAAGGGCTCCCAAAACTAGGAATTCTACCCACTGAAAAAAATAACAATTATACCAAAACCTAATTTCCTTATTTTCTACTCAAAATTCCCAACTAGTTGCTCGAACTACCAAGTACTCCTACACTTTCATGTATGGCCTACTCGTGGACCTGCACGGCTACCTGCGATCTATACATCCTTTTTGTGGCTTGTACGTCCCTCCCCACACATTGTATGGGTTCTCGCGGCTCTATATGTCTTGTAGCCATGCCCTGTACCTACTTCCCACATTATTGTATGAACTGTATAGCATGCTCAGATATATCCTTGTTTCCCAATCTCTCTATTGTTTACCACTTTCTCTCTCCTCCTTTGGACTGAGAAAAAAATCCTTCTCTTTCTCTCACCCATGAGTCACTAACTCTCATTTGTTGATGTGTCCTATCCTGAGTGCTCCAACTTTGTTCTCTTCTCCAAATGCACATGGATGTATATTGGACAACCAAAGATGCAAAAAAAATCCATGTCTCTAGCTTCACCCTAGTGAATGCTTCCTTTTTAATTTTCTAATTCCAATGCCTAGATAAATTATTTTCTTGTGATTTCCTTACTGAAAATTAAATTGCAGCTCACAGAATAAAATATACTGACTGGAATAGTTAACTAGAAATAAACAGTGGAAGAAAATGAAACTGATTTCATAATCACAGATACACAACAAAATTATTCCCTTCAAAATCATATTTTCATTAAAAATTATGCCAAGCTTAAAAGGGCTCCCAAACCTAGGAATTATACCCATTAAGAAAATAATTATATCAAAAATTGGTTTCCTGATTTATTGCTCAGAATGCCCAACTAGCTGCCTAAACTACCAAAGACTCATGCACATTCATGTATGTCATGCTCATGGCCCTGTATCGCTACTTGCGATCTATACAGCTTGCACGTGGCTTGTACATCCCTTCCTACATGTTGTACGTATGTTTGCGACTTTGTATGGCCTGTAGCCACACCCCGTAACTACTTCCCATGTTTTTGTATGGACTGTATAGCCTACTCAAATCTATCCTTGTTGCTCAGTCTCTCTATTGTGAATGTGAGTGCATAGACAAGGTAGAGTTTTGAATGCGAATACAGAGAAGAGATGGAGTTCGAATATTTTATCAAATCATAATTAAATACGCCATTAATTATACATTTAATATTTCTCATTTGAATGACAAGGTCATAATGTTAAAAGTTGGTAAATTTATTACCTAACAGAGGTAAACTTTACATGAATATCTTATCCTAATCATGTTTAATTATCGTTAATAATCTGGATTGGCGAGAATAAGTATTTTGACACTTGGGGAATTTGGGGCTATTGAATAGAGAATGTTAAAATTATCCTGAAGGTCGGAGTCATGAAGTGATTAGTTACCCTTAATCAAGATTTATTAATCATTACTTATCCTTTAATCTCCAACACTTCGTTAGTTTGTACCTTCGACACTTCTTGGATTCGTTGATCATATGATATCCCGGAGAGCAGTCTCCCGAAGTGACATGGAAAGATGACGTCACATATGATGGCATGTTGTAAGAACATGGGTGACATGTATCATCCTGAAATGTGTGAATTATGTGTCCGAAAATGCCTAAAATAAGTTCCACGTGTCTCCACATGTAATAAATGTTAGGTAACATAGGACATGTCAGTTGAGTATTTCCCTTATGAATGTCTCTTTCGTAACTTCGGAGCTCCGAAGCTTCGTAACTTCAAGACTAAAAATTTTCAATAAACGAGGAGTTTGAAATCCTGAAGTGCAACATCCTGAATAAAAACTTCAAGGGAGAGGATATAACATTGGATTGATTTCGGGCTTCGGGAATTTGAGGATTCAGGATAACCTGAAACAAAATCTTCAAATTGCGTCAAAGGTTGAAGTCCCGGAGTGGAACCACAAATAGGAATATTGCATGAATTAAACATTGCGCAACTCTGTATCCCCAAAATCTCGTGAATCGTCGATATTAATATGCATCGGGATTTGACGATTTAGAATGGATCTGCCTTGTCGAAACACAAACAACAAATTTTATTAGTGTATAAAATAGTAATTCTAAAGCGAAAATTAATTTATCAATCGACAAAATCAGGAACAATTTTAAGAAAGGATTCAAAATTTCAATATTTATTTCATATTTTGACTTAT
>SNQJ01S0040751.1:36301-64047 GCA_010110895.2 Picea sitchensis | reverse complement strand
GTTGTCTGATGCGCTACCACTCGAAGGGGTACCAACAGGGGTTACAAGGGTGGCCAACAGATGTGCGCTTAAGAACCACTTGTATTTCCTGCATGTATGAATCCCTCAACCACGGGTTTATGTGCATAATGACATATCTTTGTGGATTAAAGACATCAGAATACGTATCTACCCTGGAAAAAAAAATACCCACAATTTCTACCAAGGAAAGTGCTCTTATACCACTCGCAAGATACCAGATATAATAAATACACAAAATACAAATAAAATGATGGAAATGGCATAATAACAGTAATATAACCAGCATAATATCCACAATAACACATAAATAATATGAGAACAACAACTGAAATAGCACTTTGATTCATAAAGTAATGTTCATAGGCCTCTTCGAGGGGGCAACCTCCAGTTGAGTAGCGCTCTGATACAATAATCTCCAAGCTAGGATTTTCATACCCTCTACCCTTATTTATATTAAATATGTCTATTAAGAGAAGCATCTAGAGGAAGATCCTTCTAGAAGCAGAAGCTTCTATTAGGTCTTCTTACATCCGCCTTATTCTATTTTATTGAAAGGCCTTATTAATATTGACCTTTATTACATTCGAATACATTGATCTACCTATGTGCGGGTTAGGACCTTAACATTTTTCCTCCCGGTATAAGTTCATAAGTATTACAAACTTAGAGACCCAGACGAGTGGCTAAACATAGAATTCAAGGTGAAGTTCTATGAACACCATGACACTAGTCGGGTGATGGCCTCATGGTGGAGGGAGGACAATAATTTTACCATCCGAAGCACTGGTTGGTATGGTATGGTTAACTTGAGGTAGCCATACATCTATTTGATGGCTCTCATCTATCGATTATATGGAGAGAAATATTGCTTCAAGTTTTTGGAGGCATGGATGCCTTTGGAATACACAATTTCGATCTCCAGGTGCATATTCAACTGGAGATAAATAATATCCAAGAAACTGAGCATATGTGTGCAATAGGCTTAGACGTCGAAGGAAAGGGAAACAACATCTTTTTACATGGATTCATACCTTCTTGATTTCATGTGCACTAGGAACGTCTTCATCGACATGAATCTAACATGGCATGTTACAGAGCTCCCATTCCACGTATACTTTAGCATGATATGGGGAAAAAGGTATAAGAAATATTACTCCCTCATTTCCGATGAATTCATCACCTAAATTTATTTCATTCTTTTTAAGAAGGAGTGCCCAAGGCTATCATGGCAGCCAAGAAAATGATTACCAACATAGACCATTGGTATTTGGATGAGCATGCCACCTACATTAGGGTTTTCGAAGCCACCGGAGCACCACATATCCTACCAGCTCATGTCCCAAACCTGCTCGTCATAGGATAAATATGTTATCAGACCATATTGCAAGGCTATAATGCCACCTTGGTCAAAGACAAGAAACGAGATTTCATACCCTACGGTTTCCATGTAGGGTTCTATTTGTTAAAGGATACCACTCAAGCCAAGCAATAAGAGTTGAGCCAACTCGAATTCAGATTCTTGATAGGATGATTCAGTAAGAATGATCCAAAGGGTCTGGTCCTGCAACATGCTTCACAGGTATCATCTTGCTGGTTGTATCCACACTATAATCTCAAAGACAAAGTCTTCACAGAGAATGCACAATACTGGGATGAAGTGGTGCAAAGGATGGTCGACCCAAAAATGACCAGGTTCAAATCCATGAGCATGGATGAATAGGAGGCAACAATAGAGCAATTGGCTCAAGAGGCCCTTAGATCGAGGGAAGAAATAAAAGCGACAGAAGCAACATAGGTGCAGAACAGGGGATTTTATTTAACATCAGAGGCACAAGCAAGGGGATTTCTCCTAATGGAATAGGCACATAGAGTAATTTATCAGTTGCAGAATGACCCCGACCTTGTATAGATGATAAGGGTCCTTGTCGACAATCCAATCAAAATCTGAGGAGGTCCAAGTGACCCAGAGCCAACACAAATTGAAGAGATCACTGGGTTAAAAAACCCCAAATTTTCAAAGCCACGGGCCAGATCACCAGGGAACGTTTCGTCTCAACTCGCTATAGAAAGGACATGAGGGAGAGGAAGTGCACCAAACTCCCTACATGACTTAATAATGATCTATGATGAGGAGGAGAGTTCGTAGGTTTCTCTGGTGACTCCGGTATAGATCATAGAGGCAAAGGAACTCGAAAAAGAATCTTCCCCATCTCTCGATGCTCAAACTCAAAGTCTTCCACAAAGTGACCAGGAGGTCGAAATTTTCTTAGACACTAAGCTACTCGATGCACTAGAGAACTTAGTGGACAGCCCAAAGGATGAGCTAGGGTCGAGAGAACAACAAGAGAAAGTGCCATAATAGGAAACCAACATCTCAACATCTGATAATCAAGTAAGTACTGAGCCTTCCCTTGATGCATCAATTTTGACCGGTACTTTACCTCCCGATGAGAAAAAACTAGAGGTTGAAATTTCAAAGAACACATAAGAGGTTCAAGAACCCAGCCTTGAACAGATTTACACCATCGGGAGCCTGGGAAACACGCTTACATGGGGAGAGAATCAAATCATCGAACATGTGGATGAGGTCGCTAATATACAATCCATCACCTACGAACGAAAGAGTAAATCCATCATGAAGAAAACCACTAAGAAGAGGAGGCTTACTCTGAACAACTCTAGCCTCATCACCACAAAGGAAAAATTGATTAGCACGGAGCATGCCAAGATGTCTGAGCTTATCGGCGTAGGGATGGAAATAAAAAATGCCACCCTCAATAGAGAGAGGAAGGATGAAGAGGATTTGGTCATTGTGTCGAAGGAGTTGGAGAATATACACCATTTAGCAAAATATTATCAGGACTCCACATAGCCCACAGTGTTGTTGAGAAGTGAATTCCAGGATGCCTACAATAAATTCATGAATGCGTGGCACCTTTTCACCGCGAGGATAGCCTACTTTCAAGAAGAAACCCTCATGGCATTGGTGACATGAAAGGATATGGAAATATGGTATGAGAAAGCACACCAAGCAGTGGAAAGGATCGATTACATCAACGCAGTTCAGCCAGGTTGAGACGTCGAAGAGCACAACATTCATGTACTAATGGATAACAACATCGACTGCATAAAGAAGTAGATCAAATAATGGGTGAAAATGGCCCAAGAACCTCATTGGGAAATCCAAGAGAAATGGGTCGAGTGAGAAAAGAGCTGGACCAAGATCAATTGGGTGATGAGAGACATCATCCTTCTAGAATTCGGCACACCTGATGATTTTGTTGACTTACATGACATAGTCAAATTACATGTTGAACAAGACTCATCATGGACTGTGGAAATAGAAAAGATGGATAACATGGTGCCATATCAAGTAAAACAGTTCATGGAACACTCGATCAAGGCTCAGACAGTGCTGTAGCATTTAAGTGATAGGATAGTCAAGTATCAGGCATGGGCAATGGAGATAAAGGAGATCCTTTTGGCCCCAATGGATCAACATAGATTCCTATATGCCAACACATGTGATTATTTCTTCATCAAATGGTCGGAGTACGAGAAGATTCATCCACTCAAGTGAAACCATTTGATGACTCTTAGAAGAATGAGAAATTAAAGTGTCATGTGCCGATGTTTTGTTTACTTAGATTTCACTTTTGATAGTTATTTTTAGTTAATAATATGTTATAAATAAGAGGATTGACTTGTTAGAATAGGTCGATGGTTTTTGAAAAGACCCTCATTTTTGGATTTGTAAAGAACTATTTTGGAGCTACCTTAATTGAGAAGTCATGTTTAGGACTAGAGACAAGTTTGTGTTTTTCATCAAAAGCATCTATGATTGGATCTAAAGAAGAATTATTTCTTATTTTTATCTCATGAATGGATGTTGTAATGAGTAAGAGCCTCTAAATCTATTGATAAGTTATCTAATTCAATATTTTTATAGTTCTTGTCTCTAATGATGAAAATTAAATTGTGGTGTTAACGTGTGATCAATGATTAGATCTAAGGAAACTATTTTGCTTTCCATCGTTTATTACATGTATGTTTTCTTATAATAAGTTTATCTCAGTCAATGATTGTAACACCAACACGTTAATGTATTAGTACTAGGCTTGTCATAGGTTTAATAATTATTGTCTGCATGCTTGAGCATGAGGGTTATCCCAAGATCATCCTTCCTCGGTATTTAAGAATTTCCCCTTTGTTACCCAACTGGTTTATACCAACATTTATCTTGTATCGGTCCCACCTATAAGAGAAACTACAAAAAGAGAACGTCCAACCTGAAGGAGGAGATTTCATAAGAAGACATCTTGTCAATCACTACGTAAAGACCATCGATTAATTGGTTGGATCACATATATATGGAGAACCATTCCACCATTAAACGTTGCAGATTCTAATTGGGCATCGGTGGAAGGTTTGGTTCCTACTGTTGATTTAAATGGATTTAAGACCCCTCAACAAGAGGTACAACACCAAATAACATGGCAGGGTTAGACAACACATTGAGGCTATATGAATTCCAAGGAGTTGGGTAAGACGAACCAGAAAAACATCTATTTCCAAGATGAGGATGGAAATATTGCACAATTGGAAACCACATTTAGAGGTCTCGCATTAGTCTGGTACATGAAACTGCATAGTACTACACCTACAAAACAAGTGAGGAATTTAGCAGAAATTAGACAAGCATTGTTTAAAGAGTTCAAGAATCCAAAAGTTTAGTCGTAGTACATTACAGATTTGAAGGAAATAAAAAAAGTATAGAATGAGTCAGTTTGGGACTATGATCAAAGATTCAAGGATTTTAAGGGTAGATTGATATTCCATATTTGCAATCAACATCACCAAGAATGGTTTATTGCAGGGCCACTACCACACATTCATCGACCATTGATTCAATAGAAGGTTGTGTCACAACCTGAATATTTGGATATTGTGATGAATCTATAAGCATATCCCATAGGGGATGGCGGGGGGATGGCACAAGTCCAGAAACAATTATCTTCCTTAACAATTCAATTAGAAAATCTTACAAAAGGGAAGGAGAAGCGGGAAAAAGTATGGTGTACCAAGTGTAGGAATGAAGGCCACCATAAGGATGAATACCCAGTATTTTCACAATATTTGGAATCTGGAGCATCGAATCCATTACCAAGGGGAGGATACTGTGAAATATGTAAGAAGTGGGGAGATCATCCACATGATTATCCATTGCTGTAGAAAAACTTTAGTACACCAAGGAATTCATTTTGTAATTCTTTCAAGTTAGTAGGGAATGAAAAGAAGGATTGTCTTGCAATATATTTTATGAGAGAGATAACTTTATATATGTATAGGGTTTAGTAGGAGAATGTTTTGACAGAAGGATATGGTCCACATTATAACAATAATGGAGGATTTAATCTAGGAAACTAGGGAGGATTTGGTAGAGGTTGAGGTAGAGGAAATTTTCGCAGAGGAGGTAGAGGACCAATAATATGTTACAATTGTAATCAATTGGGACACTTAGCTTGTGACTACCTAAGTCTTTGTAAAACCTACGCATAATGTAGAGAACTGGATCATGGGACAAAAGACTATCCTCGACTACTTGAGAAGCAGCAGGAAAGAGGGAATCAGAACCATAACCCAATTTAGAACGTGTAGAAGATATCGGCCGAGAAATGCAATGAAGGACCTAGAATAGTAGTTTTTATGCATTGTTGTCCCTCGACCACATTTTGAGGAAACCTTGGTCAAGTTTGGACCATTTTTGGACTTTGATAGGTTGGTCGAGAAAGGATCTACCAAGCGAAGTTTAGATCGTGGATATCACCGATTTTGTGGGCTATGTGGACCCAGTAAGGGGTCCGTAGGGTTTTTGTAAAGGGTTATGGGATGTTGGCCCATGGGGTTTACCCATGATTAGGCCTTTTTGTAAGGGATTGTAAAAATATAAATAAGTAAGAATGTATGGTAGAAAAGAGGGCATTGGAGAAGGGTTTTGGGAGCTAAGTGCAAGTAATGTGATTAGCTTAGTGAAAAGGAATGTCTCTGTGTTAAGGATATGTGCTTGATAGAGAGTTGGCTCAGTGCCTTGACCTAGTTGGAAGGAGGATCTGGTGCTTAGTGTGCATATCTCTTGTCCTATGTGAAGCTCAACTCTATGGCTTAGTGCACAGGAGTCATTGTATGTAAGAGATTGAAGAATAATAAAGAAGACAAATCAGTTGGTGGATGTAGCCCCACACTAGGGTGAACCACGTATATCTTGTTTCTTTGGTTTACTTTGTGCTATTTTGTTTATGTTATGAATCTACTCAGTTATTTGATTAGTATGTATGATAGATAGATATGTTGATTCTTAGTGATTTACATGTGTTAAAGATGAATGAATGTTAGATCTAAATCGGTTTCATGTGCTAAGTGGTTGAAGTGATTTATCTTTATTGTTATTGTGCTGATCTATCTTTGGGTATGTTTTGCGATGTTAATAAAACTAATGAACTAATGCATATCAACTTTAAGTGTTAATAGAGTACTATGTGAAGTGTTATTATCACATATATCTGTCCCATCTTGGTTACATACACCTGCGTCCTGTAACCCCCCCTGCTTCTACCTCGGGTGAGACTTCACCTGCTTTGTAGGTGTTGCTGAAAGGGTCAATAGTTAGGGTTTTGTTGGTGCGTTATTAAGCATTGAACCCTGGGTCTTCCCCTATGCCAACAAATGGTTCTGTTGTCGGGACCTGAAACTGTGATTATTGGGAACTGAAGTAAAGAAAAGAGAATCTTTGTGCGTAGATATGTTGCTTAAGAGCACAATACTCTACTTGAGTTGTGAAGCTCTGTGCTAAGAAAGAAGTTCAATCTGAAGAAAAGAGGTAAGATCTTAAAAGAGGTTAATCTTTGTGCTTTGATAAGAGTAAGATAGGTGATTTTTATTTTTTTTGAAAGCATGAATTTAAGTATGTTTAATAGATTTTGTCATAGTCCGAAGGCTAGGGCGCAGTTGGAATAAATAGTTGATTTGAGTAAATTTAATGGAAATAAATAAATATATGTCATTATTATGCATAGAAAGAATTTTTGGACTAATAAGTGGATGCAGGAACCTATAATATTTTTTTACAAAATGCAAGTCCAACACTGTGATCCCAGTGCACAATACAGAATAAGTTGGGGAACATTTAAAGGGAGAAAAGGATTAACTTTGTGTTATAACTACAGAAGACTAGGACATCTTGCTAAGGAATTCCCTGGTATAGGTACTATTTGTATTTTTTGTAATATTGTTGGTCATGAGGTTGAGGATTGTCCAAGGATGATTGCTAAAGTTGAACGAATGAACATGAGACAATAAAACTACGAAAAAATTCAAGAGACTAAGAGTATGTTTGAGAATCATAAAGAGAAAGCTTAGACTATATTATTACAGTTGAAAGAAATGATGGATGCTCACATAGATGTCAATTTACCAGAGATCTTGAAAGTAAAACAACACATAAATACAAGAATAGAAGACTTCGACATAGATTGTGTATGGGATGAAGAAACACAAGTGAATATTATGATAGAAGAAACTTGGAAAATTTTGGGAAATCCTACTATGGTACCTTCATTGGGAAGGATAGGCTTGTTTAAGGGAAATGTGATAAGCCTATGTGGAAGAGTTACTAATGTACCTATCATTATTCATGGAACATCGTCTGAAGAGAAATTTGAAATCATTAAGTTTTTTTAGAACAACGCCCCTTTCCCACTTTTTCTAGTTAAGAATTGGATTGAGAAGGATAAGATCAGAAGAAAAACAGAGGAAGAAGCTACATAAAAGAAAAAGAAAGAACTAAGGGATATCATAGCTAGAAAAATAGATCAACTAATAGAAGAACGAGAGGATAAGTCAAAGCAACAGAAGGCAAGATAATTAGTTGTCAGGGTTGAAAGAATGCAAAAAGATTTGAAGGACGTATATATGCAAGAAAGAAGTATGTCCACCCAGGAAGTATTAAAAGAGGGTATATTGACTACAGACCCTTTGAGAGCACAACAACAGTGTGAAGTCACTATGCTAGGAGAAGATAAGAATAAGAATAGAAACAACAATCCAGAAAAATTTAGAGAGACTCGGATCATAGGAAAGAAGGAAAGGAAGCTCAATAAAAAGAAATCCAAGTTAGAAAAGCTACAAGAAACTACAGAGAACATATGGAAGACTTCACAGACTGGAACCTTGCAGGAGGCAGGTTCACAGTATTTGACCCCATCGGAATAGCAGGACCATGTAGAATGGGACTTCTCCCTAGTGAAGCTATATGACCGTTGGAGGTGCCCCGACCAGTAGAACGATGCTTCATAACGGCTAGGAAACACATTTATGGGGGGATGGAAAGCTCTTGGGATGTTGAGACTGTGCCATAATAGATAGATTCACATTGAAGGAAGCATTCCTGCCCATTGTAAGAATTTGTTACAAGGCCCCGCTTATTTAACCCATCAAACGCTGCGCTAGGACCACTTTTTGCCACCCGTGATTGACTGCGCTAACATAGAATTGTCTAAGTGTCGAATTGTGTTACCACTTTTTTCCACCTGTGATTGATTGAGCTAATAGAGAATTTTCTAAGTGTTGATTTCTGTTATCTGAAGCTAAGACCTCGCCATTTGTTTGTCTACCCCGCCTGCCTGTTTGCCTACCTCGACCTATCTGTTTAAAAGTGATAATGTTGAGAGAACATAGTGAATTAGAGAAGTCTGTCAAGGACTTCCTCAAGAAGATAATGGCCAACAGACAGTTATCTGAAGGTGTCTAGGCATCCTCGACTAGGGGACTATAGGATTCCCCTTCGACTAGACATTGTTTTGGTCGTGTTAACCCCATGACTTGGTAGTGAAGTAAGCACCGCGATGATTTGGCTAATGAGAAGAAAATATCTTCGATCCTACCCAAGTACATTCCACCCTTGGATAGCACAATTAACTGTGACAGCATCCCATGAGACTATGAGTACACCCTGTTCACGGTGTACATTCTGAAGGGAATACGTATAGTTTGGAGTCAGTTGGGACATATCCCATTGTTGAGGAACAACGACTTAAACCTAGGAGACAGAAATAAATATTCTATGATAGCACCCCACCGATACTTGAAAAAGTCAACTGGGAAGAAGCCTTGCCTCGTCTCCCATCCATGGATTAAGGGACTGGCGCAGTCCACTATGTTAAATGTGATGAATATTCCCCATTTGGGTTGTCACCAGGAGGTTATCACTTGATTTAAAATCCTCTTGTCATGCTATCATGGCGGATACTTGTGGCTCAACTGGAGGATTACTATGGATCCAATGTTGATCCACCAGATTATAGGATTAAGCATAAAGGGACCTGACCCTCAACAGTTTTATCTGGGGAATGCCTCAGACTGCTCCCTGGCACAGCGCATCAAGGAAGCTTACGAAGAAGTTGAAAAAGGAAAGAGAGGTTACAAGGTAGCCTTTATCTAGTATGGTATAGTGTGCCTCGCTTTCCAACTCATAGCTGGCAAGCTCATAAGGAAGAATCACCCCACATAGGTCACTGAGTTTGTGGTGGACCTTGCAGGAAAATGTGTCATGGACCTTGTCAATGAACTGGAGAAGGATTTTCGTGAAGTTCAGTATTTGAGATATGAATTCTAATTTAGTTGACTGGTCATTTTGATCACATTTGTCGCTTGGAAAATGCCTGAAGGAGCCACCTTTCCGGAGGTCGAATGATCAGATTTGTTGCCTGCTAGGTTTTCCACCTTATGATACATTCATTTTGGTTTAACTTATTTTTTTTACGATATGAGTTATTGAACCAGGGTTCATGTGTTTCAAGTTTCCAACAAAGCCTCTAAAAGTATTGACCCTCCAAGTAAACCAGAAGGCAACACAGTACACTGAGTGCACTGCGCAGTCTCACCTGAGATAGCTTTAAATGGGTGGTTGTAAGACTTAGGCGTTTACATCCTAGGATTGAGTATGAGATAGGGTTTTATTAATACGAGCCATATACTACGAATCATGATTTAAATCTACTATTACTCATGGGTATGCATCTATCTTTCGCAGTTTGTTTCCCAAACAGTGTAATCGTATTTTGTAACAATGTATTAACTCATTCATTAAGCATAACAATCAACTGTTGAAAGAAAACAAAGATATACATGCATTCATCACATTACATAGATATTACCGTGGTTCACCCCCTCCTGGTCTATGTTCACAAAGATTTGTCTCTTGGCTCTTTTATTATGGTAGTTTTGCATCTCCAGTGTCACGCACTTACAATTCCCTCTGATGGGTAAGATCTGTATGAGGAAAACTAAATTTACCCAGGCTCCATAGCCTATGATCTAATCCTTAGATATTCCTCCTCTCCTCTGTTCTTAGCTCAACAACTTACAAAATTGTTTCCTAGCAGCATTACATAACACACCAACTCGTACATAGCTACGATAGAACATTACAAAAGTTGAACTAATACAAAAGCAAATCAACTCCTATATGATACCTGCATATCTCTCTTTATATATATTGATATCTTCAGCCATTTATAATGTATTACCAAAACCCTAACCCTACCAACATTAGGTCTTCCTCCCATTCACACGTGTTGTTCTTCCTCCAACTGTCGCTTTCCTTGTGCATGCTTTCTTACATGCGCGCATGTTGTGTTACCTTCCAGCTGTTACTTCCATTTCTGCATGCTTTATTTCCCATGATCATCTATATTTCCACTTTGTCCTTGTGCCAACATGCCCCCAACACTGACATGTGACTTGTCCCAAGTCACCTAATCCTTCTGAGCTTCTTTGATCTCCTTGGTGATCGTCTAGAACTTTTCCTTGAGATCTTCTGCTTTTCTCAATGTCTACGCATTCTTCTCCTTGATGGTGTCTACTACCTGAACTGCCACTTCGTTGCTCAGGAATCTTTCACATTCGATCTAGGTCTGTGCTATATTTGTTTTATCTCCTTCTTCCTATGTGAGTATTTCTACTCTTCTTCCTGTAGTGGCTCTATTTGAGCCTAACGCTCCTGTTTCTGTTTTTGCACAATGATAGGTTATGCCTGCATCTTCTTCATCTCCTACATCCCTTTGACTCATTCTGGGATTGGTATGGTCTTCTGCCTCTGTTTGATTTCTTGGATCATTGCATTGATCCTTTCATCTTCCTTGTCCCAACGTTGGACTTGTGGAGCCTCCTCCAACCTTATCCAAAGGTGTGCAGCTTTATCGAGCAAATTAGCTATTGTGATAACCTGTTGTTCCATCTTTTGCAGCTACATTATTTCCTCCTGCTTCCTTTTCTCCTTCACTGTCGGTGGAGTGGTTGGTGTGAGTTGTTCACAAATATTCTCGATCTCCTTATGGTATTGATCAATTGTCTGTGCAATCTGGTCAATCTTTCTTGCTACTAGGAGTTCATTCCCTTGCGCGGTGCTTGGGAGTTTCTCAAAAAATCCTCCCACTCTTCGTTCTAGTTCATTCTTGCATTCTTTTTCCTCCTGAATTTCGAGCTTGTCCTACACACAAACATTTTCCAGTGCCTCACGCTTCTTTGTTTCTTTTTGTAGATCGACTAAGTTTTTATGTGAATGAGACTGTACCTCATGGTTGACACTAACTTGAAATTTGTGTAGTTCCCTTAATGGCATTCATGTCAATACCAATTAGATGTGTTCCAAATCCTTCAGGGGTGTCTGCCCCATGATTTTATCCATGCGCAACATGCTAGGTTTGATGTAAATCGTTGTGTTTGCATGTGGCATGGAGTGGATTGGGTCTCGTTCTTCTAACTCCAATATTTCTCTAGTCTGTATTATCGATGGATCTATGCCTCTGATGCTTCTTGTTGTCTGTGATTCCCCAAAATTCTTAAGGGACTGTCCCATTTCTGCCAGTTCTTTTTTCAGTGGTCCCTATTTTGCAACCGATCCCTATGATGTGTTGCATGATCAAAATATTTTGCTAAGAAATATTGGACCATTCTGATGATCTTTTCCCCATCGTCCTTTGTGATCATATAGTCTAGCGATGCTTGATGTGCCTTTGTTTTCTTGCAAACGCCTCCTGCCTGCACGACTGGTCTCTTATTTCCCCCCGATTCCTGTGTGATGGGGTTTGGGGCAGTCTCTTGTGCTCCCTTAGCTTGTTTTTGATGTGTAGTATATTTCTTCCCCTTTTGGGTCCCTATCTTCTTTTACCCTTCATCTTCCTGAGTCATCTTTCCTTGGCCCATTCGTGGTTTCTAGGGCACTTGGATTTCTGGAGGATGTGTTTCCACTTGTTTTGCCTCTCCTTCTGTTGTTGTTTCCGGTACTTCCCGGGTAATGGTTGGGATCCTCCATTGATCAGGCCATTTGTTGATGACCATGTCGATATCACCCTTTTTGATGCAGTAGCTCATATGTAGCCACTGTTTATCTCGATCCTACCTTGGTCATATCCACATTGTCTGTCTTTTGGCCTGAAAATTGGTGATGTCTGCATATTGCACGATAGCCTCTGGTGTTATTATCCATGATTGGGTGATAGCTTCCTATATATCCCGTAGGTATGCTTTGAATATTATTTTGTTATCCCTCTTATCCCTGGCCTATGGCCTGGATCTCAGTAAGAGGTATCTCGCTCCCATTAGTTGTGGTCTGGTAAAAAAGATCACATACCCTGGTTCTCGCCATCCCATGAAGGCTATTAGGTTAATCAACCATGAGTAATGAAACTCTGTGCCTAGGTCCTGCGCATCCTTCCAGTCCTCTTGAAATAAGTTTAATAGATATGGAACCCAACTCATAGAGGTGCCTTCTGCGCATTGAGCTACAACTACAATGACTCATGTTGGTACTTCATCTTTGTGGAATTTTCTAAGCATTTTTAAATATAAGATCTTTGCACCCAATTGTGTAGCTATGTTGTTGATTCGTTTGATTATGATGCCCCTCATTTCCCTATCGGTGCCATATTTCTTCTTCATTTATTCTGCCAACACTTTCTCCTTGGATTTGTTGTCTAGAATCAATGCAGGATCCATACCCCGGGTTGGTAACTCTGTGATTTGTGCGATAATCTCAACAATTATGGGGACGGGTTTGTCCAGCCATTTGTCCCCTCCATGTGTGACTGCTAATAGCTTCTTGACGCATGTTTTCGCGTATTGGACTTTGCCACAATGTGGTAGCTTCAACAAACCTAATATTCTTGTTATGTCCAATCCAACTTCCCACTGGTGTGGTTGATTAATAATTTCTCCAAGTTGGTTTACGGTTATGGTCTGCATAAAGACCCTCTGTGCCAATTATGAGAACTTGGTTTCATCTAATACGTCATGGTCAGAATACTTGAGCTTCTCAACATGACCCAGTATCTCTGGTTCTACCTATACTCCAGCTGGTATGTGTGGTAGAACAATTTATGCTATAGGCTTCTTACGGAGTGAGCTCGGTATCTGAACTCTATCTTTCTTCTACGATGGTTGGTTCGAAGTTCCAACAACTTCCGGTTGTTCCCCCATCATCCATTCTGGCCAAGCTAAGGAATTCGCAGCGGTCTCCTCTGCTGGTTGACCTGAGATGTTTGTTTGTGACTCGTCTGGTTGTGTTGGTGCTTCCAGATTTTGTGTCATTTTGTTAACCTCCAGGGCTTCTTCGGTGCTTTTTGGCTACACTTTCTATTGGGTTTCCACTTCCTCATTCTGAGGAGCCTACGCCACTGCTAGGATATCCACTTTCATGGCCTCTACTTGTGGCTACTGAATTTCTTCTAGTATTGGTGTAGAGTTCACCGGTGTCCTCTCTGGGGATGGGATATCGTCAATGTCGAAAATCTCTGACTGCTTCTACTCATTCTCTTCCAGTGGTCCCCATGACCTCGTTTGAGCCCTGGTTGGTCTGGTTGTCTGGCTTGCTTCTACTGGCTTCGGTGGTGCCATAGTGGTGATTGTCGAACGTTTTCTAAGTTCGAATAACTTTTGGGAGTTCTGTGGTCTCGCTTGGTCATTTCGACAGCTATTACTCTCTCTATGTTTTCCTTTCATGAATAGACCAGTCGCTCTCATACTTATGTGTTGTATGGGCTGGTCACAAAGCTTGTCGAGGATGCTTCCTCCATTATGTGTTTAATGCATCATAACTGTGGGTTCAATGCATCTACGGTGGTTTCATACTTGACCTTACATTTTCTTTGTTGTCTCTTGTTGGTGTGTTTAATGTGATTTCCCATCAGTCCTTGTCATTCTTGAATTCCGTTTAGTGTTGTCCTGTCATACTTCTTTTGTCGACCTTTTGTTTCCTAGTTATTTTCCCTCTATATGTAATCATTGTTCGTGCCTTTTCCAAATTTGTGTTTTGAATGTCATGTGGCCTTTATATCTTTGGCATTGTTAGCACCATGATTTTCATGGCTAAGGTTAGAGGTTTGTCAAAAATTTGTAAATTCATTCCTGTCAGCACCCATGTTGTTTTTATTCATGGCATCATCTAACATATCCAAGGGCCATTTTCAAAAGGAATCTTATCATTTATTTAATCCCATTCCAATTTGCAAATGCACGCTACAAAATTCATTGCGCACTGCAAAATTCACTATGCACCACGCAGAAAATGTTGCCACGCAGAGGATGTTGTCACGCTGAGAATGTCGTCGTGCAGAGGATGTTGTCACGCTTAGGATGTTGTCACACAAAGAAGGTTGTCACGTAGTGGATTTCGTCGTGCAGTGGGATATCACGCATAGGATTTTGTCATGCAGTGGATTTCTTTACGTAGTGGGATTTCGTGCATAGGATGCTTCCGCACAGTGGATTCTCCTGCACACAGGGCACAAGTCGCACTATGCAAATTATTGGTTTAGTGGTAAACTTAAATATCAATTTCCGGCCACTTGGAGATGAATTTCAAGAAGCCGAGAGAGGTTTTTGTTTCCGACAATTTTGAGAAAACAACTGCTATTGTATGTAATCTGAGTTTTTGACCGAAATTTAATGCAATGGTCATGTGATTTGAAGAAAAGATTCTAGTTGTGATAGTCAGATGTATTGTGTCTCTTTATTTGCATCTGTGTTTCATGTTAAATTTTATTTCATATATCATACTGTCTATTTCGGAACAAAGTTTTGAACCTATGGATTCTATGTACAACACCCCTTGTTTGTGCCACTTAGACAAAATGTTTTCCTCTCAAGCTAACTCCGAATTCGTCCACAACGATGCTCTTGAGTTACTTGCTATGTTTTTCTCCTGCCACACTTTACAGTTTACACTGAAGGTTGTTGCCCACCTAGCCTTATCCTCTCGAATCTAGTCACTGAGTCATTTGTTCTGTCTCTTCCTCAGATCGACCCCATAGACCAAGTTTTACTTTTCTGTGCCAATATAACCAGAAACCATTTTTACCATCAATGTTAAATCTAGCCATTGTTTTCAAAGCCATATCTTGCACGAAGATTGTGCCATTTCTGAGAGAGCCCTCTCCAGATCCGAAAGGCTAGTTTGGGTCTCAAAGTTGGTTGAAAATTTTACCTTTGTCATTTGTTTATCATCCAAATAGATTTATGGAATGCTAACAGGCATGTTGCGTGCTTTTTAGTCTTGTTTCCTTTTTGTTCCTTTTTTTTTATTTTACTGCATGGTGGGTGGTCGATTGTCCTTGTATAACTTCAATTGGCTCTCATTTATCATTCTTATGAGTTCTGCACCTGCTAAATCTCTTAACTGTACAACTCCTCCATTTGTGATGTATTTTACCTCGTATGGTCCTAACCAATGCATTATGATATTCCTCGGGTGCTGAAATGACTTGTTGTCGTAAACAAATACTAGATATCCTTCCTTAAACGTTTTCTTCTTGATGTGTCGATCATGCCAAGATTTGTCTCTTTCTTTCTGCACTTGTTTATGGAATCCTACCAGGATTCAATCTTCCTCCATTGAAAATAATTGATTCAATCTTTCCTGTACTGTGCCTCGTTCTTTCATATGTGTGATAGTTTCTATGCATAAGCTGGATACTAAAAATTATAATGGCACTACTACTTCTTGGCCATAGACTAGCTTGAATGGTGTGTGCCCTGTCAACATTTTTCATGTGGTCCTATACGCCCATAATACTGCTAGTACTTTGAGGTCCCAGTCATCTTTGTTGACGTTACAGATCTTTGTCAGTGCATTTTCTATAATTTTGTTGAAGGCTTCTACTGTGCCATTTGTTTGTGGGCGACATGGTGTTCTCTTCCAGTGATGAACTTCAAAATCTTCAGTCAATGCGCGGATGGTGTTGTTTATGAAGTGTGTTCCTTGGTCACTCATAAAAACTCTTGGGCACCCAAATCTAGTGATGACTTATTCAAAGAAGAAGTGTGAAGTTGTCTCTACATTGCAATATTTTACTAGTGCGGCTTCCACCCATCTTGTTAGGTATTCCATCACATTGATAATGTATCTTTCCCCTATTCTTTTGGCTGGTGGGTTAATTGGTCCCACAAATTTGATTTCCCATTTATCAAATGCCTGTAATTTTACTTGTGGTCGTAGTGGCATATTGTCCCTTCTATTGGGTTTTTCTACCCTTTAACAGACGTTGCATCTTTGAAAATACTCTTTCAAGTCCCTATGAATCGTTGGCCAACATAGTCCTGCGTGTAGTACCTTCTGCGTGGTATCTTTTCCTGCATAATTGCCTCTTGCGATTCCCTCATGGGATTCTTCTAAAATTCTTGGTCGTTCATGCTGTAATACGTACCTTCGCAAGATGTTGTTTGTGCCCATATTGTATAGGTGTCCTCCGATCAATTGATATTTGGTTGCATGGACTCCTAGGTTCTTCTTCTACACGGTGGTATATCCTTGCAGCACAAAACCTGTAGTTAAGTATTGAATGATATCTGCAAAAAATTCATCAACAATCTCTACTGAGAATAAGTGTGCATCTGAAAAGTTGTCTTCTAAATTCGTAGGTTCTTCTCCATTTGTGACCCTAGACAGGTGGTCAAGTCTTGCATTTAGTTTCCCTGGTTTAACTATTACTTCAAAATTAAATTATTGAAATAGCAGTAACCATCGACAGATTCTTCCCTGCAACACTGTCTTATTGACTAGGTATTTCAGGGCTGAGTGATCTATAAACATCTTAAAGTGTTTTCCCAATAGGTAATGTCTGAACTTCTGTAGTGCAAAGAATAGCTAGGCCTTCTCTCTCTGTCGTGTTATAGTTATGTTCTGAGTCTGATAACTTTCTTCTTGTGAATATTATCGGGTGATCCAAGTCTCCTACTCTTGGCTACGCTAAGATAGCTCCTAGTGCTATCGTCGATGCATCTACATGCACATGAAATGTCTTTTCCCAGTCTAGAAATACTAATATTGCTGCGGTAACCATCTTTTCCATTAGAGTATCCAGACCATGTTGACACTCATTGTTCTATTGATACTTTGTATTCTTCCTTAATAGTTTTTCCATTGGGGTTGTGATCTACGCATACCCTTTAATGAATTTCCTGTAGTATCATGCGTGCCCTAATGTTTCTCTTAGCTGGCAGAATGATTTTGGTGATGGTAAGTTAACAATGATGACGATCTTCGGCGGATCCACTAACAAGCCTTGTTTTCATACTATATGGCCTAATAGTATCCCAAACGTTGTTCCAAATATGCATTTCTTGATGTTTCAGTGATATATGGCATTGTCTACATATCTCTAACATTAGTCGTAACACTTCCACATGGATTTTCAACAAATTGTAAACTATCCAGTCATCTAGGTATGCTTCGAGAAACTGATGGATGGATTCTTTAAATGTTGCGATGACCACTCTGGAGAATATTTTGGGTGCATTATTCAGTCCAAATGACATGATTGTGTATTGAAAAGATCCCCATTCCATCACAAATGTGGTCTTGTGTTTGTCCTCATGTGCTATCTTAATCTGATGGTAGCCTAAGAATCCACGGGTGGTCCTTCCACATATATTTTTCCTTCTACTTCTTCGATCTGAATGTCACATGGGTCATCTTCATCTAGTGCTTCCTCTTGTACATGATAACATGACAGTAGTTCCTTGACTGTCTATTTATTCTGTTGTTTCTCTTCTATGATAAATTCTATTTCCAATTGTTTGAAAAATATTACTCCTCTGATTCATTTGAGAGTTGCATCTATTTTGGGGTTCTCACACTCAAATGAGAAAGTGATTGTGAAGTTTTGTTGCATTTTCCTCCATGTTTTAGTTCCTTTATGCAATTCTTGATCTGTATACCAGTTCGTTGGTATGCCCTCTAAAGTATGTACGAAGTGATGAGTTCATTCCTCTGGTGGTGTCATTTTCCACAACATTTTGCACTTCACCAAGTGTTTTGTTGGTGCCTCTTGTCCTTGATATTTTTTATGTTTGTTGTATTCCTGTTCTACACCGAACCTTATGCACAGTAGTCTCTTACATTGGTACCAGTCTGTAATGGTCTCTTTATGTGTGCCCCACCATCTTTTGGGTGTGGCCATAAGTGCTAATTCAAGTGCTAACAATCGTTGGTTTTCTAATACCCCGTCTTCGTATTGTATCAAGAATGTTTCCAAATCATTTATTCCGTGGAAACTGGGTGGTTCTCTGATTTGTGTGCCTACCCATCTTACTGCATGGTCTATTCTTTCACATCTTTGCATGGATACTTCATGTTGTCTCTGCTGCCAATTTTATAACCTGGTGTGTGAATCTGTTGCGCATGAAGTAATGCTCCACCAACTGAGTACCCCATCTGTAGTTGGGTTTACGTAATCCTCATCACGCGCAATTGTTCTATACAACTGGCCAATCTCCTGTAACTCCAGGAAAGTGGGTTCTATGAATCTCTCCCTTTCTGATGGATCTAGTGGGGCTATGACCCTGTATTCTCCAGATTCAAATGTCATTTTTATGGATTTCAAATTGAGTATGGTCTGGTTTTCAAATGCCCAATCTAGACCAAGTAGTGTCAGATAAGGTGTTGTGTCATCCACTATTTCATTGACTTCAAATTTTTCTTTAGTGCACACTCCATCAAGATCTACTGTCACTCCTTTCAGTCTACCTATTGGTAGGACTCTATGTTGGTTTGCTAGTTTTAATTGGACATTTGAGTATCCCAATGTTGGCTCTCCCATACATTTCCATGTCTTCTTTGGTAGCACATTCACTTCAAATCCTAGGTCTAGTATAATGTCTCCCATGTCTAAATCCATAATGTTAGAATTTAGTCTAAATTCCCTAATTGTTCTTCTTTGGGTGTGTAGGTGATTGACGGTTTTTGGTTCTATCTTTTCTTTTGTCTCGATACTACATTTATCTAGTATGTTTTGCAATATTTTCACAGATGAAGGATCACTTAATACTTTCATGCATGATTGCGAAAAGCCTATGATTGTACTTACTTGTCCCTTGGGTTGCATTCTATTGGTATGATCCAATGATGGGGGAATCTCATATTCTGGGGCTTCCTTGAATGGTTGCATAGTTGAAGTCGATGTTGTGTCCTCCTTCTGAAATTCTTGTCTGACTTCCTTAAAAGTCTCCTTTTCTTTTGGCACGTCGAACTGCTTTCTTGGTTCGGTGTTCTTCCTTACCTATTGGTTCTATGTTGGTTCCTGTCGAACTACGTCACTTCCTATTTTTGTTCCTCCATGAGTGACTATATTGATGTTTTATCCATCCTTCCTAGATTCGAATGAAATCCATTGGACATTCTGATTGTTCTGGTTCCTCTTTTCCTAAATCTTTACTAGTAGTGTTGGACATTCCTCTGTCTTGTGGTCCGATGTGCGGAAATACATACAAGTTGCTGGTGGAAGTGGACATTCCCAAGCATAATGTCATGGTTTCTAACAATTGTGACATGTGACTGGTCCTCTACCATGTTTGAAACCTCCTCTAGATCATCCTCCTCCTCGGTAGCCTGCTTGATCGCCTCTCGGGGCGTTATAATGTGGTGCATGATTGTACTGCAAGGTATTGTACTGGGGATGTGCTGGGTTGTATTGTGGTTGTACGTTATTGTATGGTTGTTGTGCAATATTGTACTTTTGTTGCACAGTATTGTATGGAACTGGGGCTTTATTGAATTGTGGTGTTGCTTACCCAGTCATTATTTTGGCTTGTTCCCTGTATGCATCTTATGTTCTTTCCTGCATCACCTCCATAGTTTTGCAATCTTTGTCATCGTGGCCTACTGACTTACAAAAGGTGCAATATGAATTTCTTTGGAACTATTTGGCATTTTTGCATCATCATGCAGTGATAAGGGTCATGACCTAGTTTCTTGCATATTTTGCACCATAATCCTCCCTATGGTAGTGTATTTGGCATACCTATTTCCATGTATTGCGCGAATGTTGGGCATTCGTTCTTGTGGTGTCCTTCCATCCTGCATGAGGTACACCAAACGACTTCTTGTTTTTCCTTGTTCTTATTCTGGTTCAGTTGAAATGTTAAATTCTTCAAATCCTCCTTCAATTCCTCGATAGTGGGGGTCGTCTGTTGGTATTGGTTCTCTTCCAGTTGCAAGGCTTCTTGCAGAGCCTTTGCCTATGTTTGAAATTTCTATTGGCGTAAGGGATATTTTAAGTGTGGGAGTAGTGAGTTGACAAACAGGTGTCGATGTTGCATCTCGGTCATAAGGTATTTTAGTTTTCCCTTTAGTCACTTGCATCTCTGGTCAATCTCCCATACAAACTCTCCTAGTTTCTGTCTTATATCGATCATCTTGTTCATGTACTTTTCCTCTAAGGTTAGCTTCTGGAATTCATTAATCAGTATCTTTTTAATGTCTTCCAATGTTCTCGTCATCCCAGGGGCACTGTTTGTGTCTAGACTCATGTACCAGTCTAGTGCATGGTCTCTTAGCGTAATCGCTAGTTGCGTAAGTTTGGTTTCTTCATCAGTGATTTGCTTGGCTTCCCAGATCTTTGCAAAAATGAACAAATTCTTCTCCAGGTCTTTTGTTTCTTCTCCTCAAAATTCTAGTAACCTGATAGTGGGATCGTGTCCTTCCATTCTGAATATTGAATTACTTCCTCCTTCACGTGGTGTAGATACTTGACTAGTGTTTCCTGAACTGGCTCCTCTAGTTGTTGTTCCCAGTGTAGATGTACTTCGTGTTCTCGAACTTCCTCTGAACTTTGGTTGTCTAAATGGTGGTGTTCTCTTTGGTGTATTGGTCGCACATGGGTTTATGCATTCCAAACTCACATTGATATGGATAGGATGGTTTCCTTCTCCTCCCATTCTTGGACCTCTCATTTTCCTCTGATATGTTGCACACAAGATTTTCTTAATCTTCTCCATAGCCCAAAGATCCTCTACCTATTCCTCATCTCTCTCCAAGCCTTCCATCGTAGCTACAACTCTCTTCTTGGTATTCACCTTATATTGGTAGGGTACTCTGCTACGTGTCGTTCCTGATGACGCCATGATCCACTTGAGCTGGTCGTCATTCATCATGATCAGGTCCAAGGGTTCCTCCGTATTCTTTCCTTTATCCTCACCTCCTTCCATTTATCCTCTCTTTGTCAGTGTTTCCCCCCTTTTCCTCATGCACGCATTGAAGTTTAGCTATCTGATTCGATTTTCATTACACATTTTTTATATAGAAGTATCTTAATAGAAGTATATAAGGATTGAATGTACCTTCCTCAAGGTCCACATAGAAATTATTTCTCTACTACATTGTATGACTTCGTTGTGTCAACTACAAATTCTGTGATGAAACCTGCCACAATACTGTCAAGCCAAAAGTCTATTGCACGAGTGAATTTGTTGTTCACCTACTGTAACTGGTCAATATGTACTGGATTCCAATCTAGTTGTCAAATCTGGTTCATCACATGGCTATCCTTCAACCTTAGTATCCAATTCTGTAGTAGATGTAGAAAATCACAGAAAAAGACTTCGTGTAAATCAATAAACACATGTTTATCCAGATATTTGTGAGGTGTGATTCTAGGGTTTCTATTGTCTTTCTGGGAAAACTCTAGCACTTTGGTTCTCAACCAAACTTCAATTTCTTCTTTCGTGGGGTTCCAAGGTCTCAACATTCCCTTGTAATGGCTCATTGGTCTTCTTGTTTTGCTCGTTCTTTTCTTGTTAAATATATCTCATCTACTTAGTCCTCTCTTGTTCCTTCTAACACGACAATAGAACCATTTGTTGGTTTAACTACTTTCTTTTGTTGTATGATTTATTGAAACAGGTTTCATGTCTTTCAGTTTTCCAACAAAGCCTCTAAAACTATAGGCCCTCCTGGTAAACCAAAAGACAACACAGTACACAGAGTACACTATACAGTCTCACCCGAGATAGATTTAAATGGGTGGTTGTAAGACTCAAGTGTTTACATCCTAGGATTGAGTATGACACAGAGGTTTATTAATATGAGCCATATACTACAAATCGTGATTGCAATATACTATTACTCATGGGTGTGCATCTATCTTTCACAGTTTATTTCCCAAACAACGTAATCGTATTCCATAACAATGCATTAACTCGTTCATTAAGCATAACAATTAACTCTTGAAAGTAAACAAATATATACATGCATTCATCACATTACACAGATATTACCATGGTTCACCCCCTCCTGGCCTATGCCCACAAAGATTTGGATCTTGGCTCTTTTATTATGGTAGTTTTGCATCTCTAGCACTTCACGCTTACAATTCCCTCTGATGGGTAAGATCTGTATGAGGTGAACTAGATCGCACCAGGATCCACAACCTACAATATAATCCTCAGATATTCCTCATCTCCTTTGTTCTTAGCTCAATAGATTACAAAATTGGTTCCTAGCAACATTACATAACACACCAACTCGTACAAAGCTACGATAGAACAATACAAAAGTTGAACTAATACAAAAGCAAATCAACTCCTATATGATACCTTCGTATCTCTATTTATATATATCAGGCTCTTCAGCCATTTACAATGTGATACCAAAACCCTAACCCTACCGACGTTAGGTCTTCCTCCCATGCACATGTGTTGTTCTTCCTCTAGCTGTCGCTTTCCTTGTACACACTTTCTTGCATACGCGTGTGATGTGCTACCTTCCAGTTGTTACTTCTGTTTCTGCATGTTTTCTTTCCCACGATCATCCTTCTTTCCACTTTGGCCAGGTGCCAACAACTAATGGCATGAAGAAATAGTGGCATTCAAATGTCGTGTTTCATGCATATTATCAGAAACTGAAGGTTTCCATCGAGTCATTTTCGCGCATGACACCACGCACCCTCCACCAGTACATACCAATAGAAAAATTCCATGTAGACCCACATTTCATATATATCACTTCTTGCATAGATGAGAACAAGGAAGGGTTGCAATCGTACTACAATCTAACAGATGAAGACATGGATCAGATCACAAAGGAATGGTTGGAGGATTTCCTTGTACCTATTGTTGATGTAGAACTCTCTGACACTGACACCATAGGCAGCCCCATGGTCACCCGAGTTGAGCATGTCAGATAGTCTAGTGGGACAAATAAGAAAAAGCAGCAGGAAGAAGTCTAGGATATAGAGACTGATGAGGAGGAAAACACCTCTGAAGAAAATGGCTTTGGCTCACTAGGAGGAGGAGGAGACGAAGCATATGGATAAGGAGGATGAGATGAGAAAGAAGAAGGTGAAGCTACACCGTCAAAATATCCCCCTACTGAAACAGTAACACCACAGAAGAAGAATGTTTCTCCACAGAAACCTTCAGCAAGAAAAAATATGTGCGACAGTAAGCCTGGTTAGAGGCCACACTTATGAAGGACGATATTAGTTTCGTCCACAGAGCTATGGAGGATGCTTCCAAGGATATCTTTAAAATATATGGAGTGAAGCAGGAGGATTTGTATGGTAGGATCGAGAAGGAACTAAAGGAAGTAAAACAATCTATTCATTTGTTTCGTGCAGTACCTACTGTACCTTCCTTGTCACAGACTGTAGAATTGGGGGACACACCATCCCAATTGACAAGACTTACAAATGCGACAAAATATCGACTTCAAAAAATCAGGAAGAAAAGGATAAGGCTACATAAGCCTTGAAACAAGAGAAAGATGAATTCTTATAGAAATTACGAGTAGCACGGTACAGTATGACCACCTACTAAAGCGAGAGAGAAGAGTTTCGGGTGATTCTCTAAGAGTTCAAAGCGCAGCTACAAAGAGAAAAGGAGCAGTTTCTCACTGAACACACGTGGTAAAAGAAGCTGTGAATAAAGCATGTTTCTCTGTGCTAGGCTTGGCATAGGAGGACTAGGAGTCAGTTGAGTTTCAAGTAGTGAAGCTCGCTAAGACCATCCAGTAGCTTCAAGAGATAATAACAGAGTTGAAGGTCCAAGAAATACCGAGCACCCCAGAGGAGGTGCATGACTAGAGGGAGGAAGCCACTAAGAACACAGTAGTAAGGATCATATCCCTCGCCTCAGAGTGAAAAAGTTGAGAGATACAAGCGCGCAGACATATGAACACCTCGCAAAAGATCCAGAGCTAAGGAAACTAGAAGCACAGTTATAGGAGGTGCAACAGCAGGCATCCTCTGTGCAGGCACATATGAAGCTTCTCACCGGAGTTGAAAGAATGAAAAGATCTCAGGAACATTGTGCAGTGAAGTAGAAGATCACTACCCTCCAAGGCAAGGTAATGGAAGTCATGCAGAAGCTACAACCTATGTAGGATGAAGCCTACAAGGTGTTCAAAGAAATTGAGGGACAAGGATCGCAATTGGAACAAGTGGTTGCAACAGTGGAACAGTGCCTGGAAGGGACTGCTACAGAGTAGACAATCCAGGAGCTTGTTGAGTAGGAGGATCGGGCGAAGCAACAATTTGAGGCAGCTTGAGTGAATCTTGAGGCCTTCGAACAAACATTGACCAGAACCAAGTGACTCGGGATGAGTCACAGGTGAGTGTTGGGGGCCTGTTGGCCCTCGACCAAGTTTTGAGGAAACCTTGGTCAGGTTTGGATCACTTTTGGACTTCTAAATATTAGTCGAGAAAGGAGTGCCCAATCGAAGATGAGATCATGGATCTCATTGATTTTGTGGGCTATGTGGACCCAATAAGGGATCCCTAGGATTTTTGTAATGGGTTATGGGATGTCGGCCCATGGGGTTTACCCATGATTAGGCCTTTTTGTAAGGGATTGTAAAAATATAAATAGGTAAGAATGTATGGTAGAAAAGAGGGATTTGGAGAGGGAGTTAAGTGAAAGTAATGTGATTAGCTCTGTGAAAAGGAATATATGTGTGTTAAGGCTCTGTGCTTGATAGAGAGTTGGCTCGATGCCTTGACCTAGTTGGAAAGAGGATCTGGTGCTTAGTTTGTAGATATCATGTCCTCTGCCAAGCTCAACTCTGTGGCTTAGTGCACAAGAGTCATTGAATGTAAGAGATTGAAGAATAATAAAGAAGATGAAGTAGTTGGTGGACGTAGCCCCACACTGAGGTGAACCATGTATATCTTGTGTCTTTCATTTGCTCTGTGCTATGCTTTTTATGTTATGAATCTTCTCAGTGAATTGATTAGTATGTATGATAGATAGATCTGTTGATTCTTAGTGCTTTACTTATGTTAAAGATGAATGAATGTTAGATCTAACTCAGTGTCGTGTGCTAAGTGGTTGAAGTGATTTGTCTTTATTGTTACTACATCGATCTATCTTTGGGTATGTTCTGAGATGTTAATAAAACTAATGATCTAATGCATGTCACCTTTAAGTGTTAATAGAGTAATTTGGGAAGTGTTATTATCACAGATCTGTGTCCCATCTTGGTTACAAACACCCGCATCCTGTAACCCCCCTGCTTCTACCTCGGGTGAGACTTCTCCTACTTCACAGGTGTGGTGAAAGGGCCGGTAGTTAGGGTTTTGTTGGTGCACTGTTAAGCGTTGAACCCTAGGTATGCCCTTGTGCCAACATGCGCGGAGGGGATAGAGCAAGGGTTAATGCAAAAAATGGAGGGAGGCAGGTTGAGGAATGGGCGAGGAAATCAACAGGACCTATGCCTACATTTTACCCTCATCAAGAAAAGGAGTGATCCAGATTATTTTGAGAATGACATGAATACAAAAATATAACCGACATATAACAAGGAAATACACATAGATAATGTGGAGAACACAAAAATATAGCTAAACCCAACTTCTATTAATGAACAAGAGAGAAAAAAACATTGTAGAACAAAAACTAGCATAATGGGTTAGCTTATCTCTGAAAAGAAAGAGATGTTGGCTATGCTTCATTTGCAACAAGATTTACATCAAACTACATTTCCTTCTTAAAAGGCCTCCTTCACCTCACTTATACCTCACTTATATATGAGAGAGTGAGAGGAGAACAATTCTCATGATGCATGTGGGATGAATTGGACTAAGTTTATAAAATTCTATAGACATGTAAAACACTAGGACTTCCCAGGTAGTCACCCATCCCAGTACTACTCTATCCTGAGCACGCTTAATTGTGAAGTTATAATGGGATCTGGTGCATTAACGCTATGTTGTAGGCATGTACATAAGACCACAAGGAAATCATTACATGATCCCTATAATAAACAAATTAATATCACATTACATTCCATTCCCCATCAAAAGGGTCAATATCATGGTTTATCAAAACCACATGCTCAAAATGGTGATTCAATGGAAAAGGTGGATGCCCAACAAGATCCATTTGGATCATTCCTCCTCCCTTGGGAAGCAGTGGTCCCCATTGTGTCAAGTTCCCATGGGAGATTGGGATACTTCCTCTAAATATGAAGCTTGGTGCACTTCTTGCCTTGTTGAAGAAGCTATCCTACTTAGCTTATTGAAGGTTGTCATGAACCTATTGTTGGAGGGGTTGGAACTGTTCAATAACTACATGATGTACCTGAGCGTGGGAGGAATCTATTGGTGAATATGCAACATGAAGAGTATGAAGGGTTTTTTTATAACCTTTCTTGACTGGGAAGTGTGGAGGAACCCCCTGTTGACGGGCATAAACGACACATTGTTAACCGGAAGGTCAGATCCGGACTGGGGTTGTCTAATTAACCCAAGCCATTTGGTATGAACTGACCTAATGGGTTTAATGGCTCCGTTAGCCCACTAAGGTCCTAAAAATAATAAAAGAAACAAATTAATCTAAAGCTATGATTTTAACAATTTATATACTAATTACAAGTGTTCAAATAGAAACGTGAATATACAAATGATTATAAACAATCTATATATAGTTTGCAAGGTTTACTTGAAATCTTGTGAAATGAATGTTCGTAATAATGTTTCTAACTAAGATAAAGAAAGAACGGAAATATTTTTGTTTTTTGAATGTTTAAAGATTTAAAACTAATAAATACTAAGAAAATACAATTGAAACAATGACACAGTAACAGACAAAATCTAATTAATGCAATCATTGTTTCATTAATAAATAATTAATAAAATAACACACATACTAACCTATTGTTGATCAACAAAATTGAGTTTATCTCTCTGTGTTGTTTGAGCTCCTGTTTGTCCTTCTTTTAAGGGAAACCTATAACAGAACAATACTAGTACTTCCAAAATAAATTCAAAGAAGTGTTTGATATTTGGAGTAAATTAATAACATCAGGAAGACAACTAATTAAAAATCATGTGATCTTAAGATAATCAATATTTAAGAACGAAAGAAAACTCAATTCTGAGTATTGATATTATCCATCATTT